>VZSR01003371.1:9870281-9897115 GCA_013398615.1 Brachypodius melanocephalos | reverse complement strand
GACCTCGGACCTCATCCCTGCCTTGTCCTTTCATGTCCTATTATGACACTTTACCAATTACTTGCTGAAGTAACTTAAGTGAAATAGTTGTTTTGCTCTGTAATAGCAGGTATCTGTCCTTTGACATATAATAATCTATTGAGTTATCCTATTCAATAAAATTTTGTTTGTTCCTTATATTCATTACATGAAGCATTCTAATATATAATCTGTGGAAAAAACCCCAGGAACTTAAATATATCCTAATTCCATTACATATCAGACCTACCTTACAAAACAGACACTGGTGCTATTGTGCTTTTACACATAGTAGGTAATTAAAGAAAAACAAATCAGTAAATTAAAAAAAAAAAAAAACTCTTTGGTGAGTAGAAAAAATGTGAGGAATTACAGTTCTTAATAAAGGAATTTCATGCTATTAATCTATGGAGTTTCTATGATGCTCAAATTACATTTAATATTCAAATTAGCCTTAAAAATGAAAGAGTTCAGCATTATTCTTTAAAGTACTCTTCAGAATTTAAAAAAACTCTCAAGGCATTGCTCTAAATCCTTTTTCCTTTAACTTTAAACATTTGAAAATTGTACTTTTCAAGTAAAGTAAAAGCTAAGACAGAATCTGAAGGAAATCACCTCCTTCTCTATAGGCATCGAGGGAAGGGGAGTAGGGAGGGAAGCGAAAAGCACCACCTCCCAATCAAACCAAACATAACAAATTCCCTAAAACAACAAAACAAAAGAAAAAAATAACAAAAAAAACCCACAAAACCAAACCAACAACAAAAAGCAAAAAAAACCCCAAAGCAAACAAAAAAAAACCAAACCAAGAAACAACCACCCATTAAGCAGCATTGGTGGGCATAAAAAAACCTTTCCATTTTTACTCTTCCCTAGATACGTTTTCCAGCCAACCTATTGTAAAAGCAGGAACTATGGCAACACAAAGCCTATCTATATACTCAGAGAGGCACATAGCCCAGACACACAAGGACTAAAGCAGAGACTGCATCCTGATTCTCAAATGAAAGGCAAAGAACCAGTGAGTGTCCAGATTCCCTCCTAGCTGACTACCCATATTTAATAGTTGGATAAAGGTCAGGACAAAGACAAAAAAAAAAAAAACCACAAAAAAAAAAAAAAAAAACCCAAAAACAAACCACCAAAAAAAACCCCAACCAAACACCAACCCCCCCCCCCAAAAAAACACCCCCAAACCAAACCAAAGAAAAAACAAAGAGAAAAAAACAAACAAACAAACAAACAAACACACAAACCACAAAAACAAACAAACAAAAAACCCAAACCCACCCCACACCAAATTTGTAAACACAGTGAGAAAAAATGAAGGAAAAAACACTCCACTCTCCACTCTAACAAAATTTTACTGATGCAGGCACTTCAACCAACAACTTATTTATTAACTCCCCATACATCTGCTGAAAGGCAAATTCACGATGCCACCAGGATACAGTCCCATAATCACTCTGTGATTAAAAATAGCCACTTCCTGCACTCTGAGTTCTACACATTTCTTGCAAACCTTGAAATCATTTGAATGTATCTTATATTTCACACCAAGAAAAAAGATAGGAAAAAGTAATAGATTATAAATAACAAGCCATGTTTTCAGCACTCTCTGGAACACACAAAGTTTCTCGCTTTACTTGATAGGTATAGGGGCAATTGTCACTGAAGAAAAACAAAATAAATTGGATTTGAATTTGAATCAACTATTCAATAGTTTGGGGGATTGGTGTATAAAAGATCAAAATATTTAACATGATTTCTCTTACAGCTGTTTTGGGAAATCCATTAAATTATTAACGTATTAGAAAAGCAATCAGCTGAACAGTGTCCTAACTTTCAAATTCTCTTCTATTTGCTCAGCAGATTTAAAGGATGCTTTTTATAACTACCTCAATCTCTTTCCTGGTTCTGTTAAACAAGACCTCAAATTACACAATTAATCGCTATGATGATTCTAGATGTTAAATATCAATAAAACTTATTAGAAAAAAAAAAGAAGCAGTTACTGCAGAAACATGAAAATGAGGCATCAAAGAATTTTGATTACGTAAGGGTAAGGAAAAAAGGAACCCTATACCTTCTACTGAAAAGTAAGTCAATTTAAAGAAATGCAAGTCTCTAAACATTACGAAATACACAAAAATATGGCAACAGTTATATCTTTAGAGAGTGAGTTTTTCAGTAACAAACAGTAATCAACAGGAAAAGTAAGTAAAACCATAAAATCAAGTAATAAATGTGGATAACAAGATAACAAGAAAAATCTACTAAATTATATCAACCGAAATTCTGCATTCCAGACTTATTTCAGACTTCAACAACATTATTCAGCTGCAGCACAATTTTTGGAAGGTGAAATTGTCAATGAGTCATCTCAGATGAAATACCAAGCTGAGGGAAATAATACTGAAGGGAAATAATAAAGCTTCTTCATCTAGACACTGCACCTCCACATAAATAGTGCACCACTCTACTTCAACTTTTTTATTTCAACCTTTCTCTTATAATTCTGCAGAGCCTACTGCAGATAGCACTGATAACCCTCACTGTGCTTGTGAACATGAGATGGAACATTCTCAGTATAACACAATTCTGTCCATTCAGGAAGTTTTAAATAACTTTATTACGATAGCATCTGACAATAGTGAATGCAGTGGACACAGGTACAATGTTAACTTCAGAAGTAACTTGCAGTTCACCTGTGTTATAGTTTAAAAAAACAGTGATAACCAACCAGTGACTGTATGGGAGAGACAACATCCACAGCTGCTGATGCCCAAGGCACACTTCTCACAAGTTCAGATGACCTACATTTACTGCTTCAGTTCTCAGTTCTATGCAATAAAACATGACTGAATGGATAAAAGCAGAACAACCTCTACAGGACTGTAAAATAATACTCTTCCCACCAAGAAATCTAAATGCAAATTATCAGTATGGTTTTCTAAGTATATTGTAGACTGGTCACCTTTCTGATACCCCCTTGTTAGCTACCTACAGAGACAGATCTATTTCTGTAACAGTAGAACGTTTGGGGCTTATTTTAAATCATAGCCTGCTTAGGGAAATACAGAGTTTCCTTACAGTGGAACACTTTGTAAATGTCACTTGATTTTTTGATGGATAAAACCAGAAACATCTTTATCGTTAACCAACAGCCCACATTCACTTTTTCAGATTCACAGCCTGAAGTCCTGAGTCATTCTTGCTTTAATAAGAATATACCTCATAGGGCCACACTATATAGAAAGCAATCACCAAGAAACTAGAAATATTTTTTCTTTTCTTTTTTTTTTGCCAGAAGACCTCAAAGTAACAATCCTGCAGAGCCATGTGGAACAGAGCTTTCCTTGGTAGAGATTACAGTGTGGCTTGAGTTAGGCTTTTATGACACTTCTCACATTTCTACAGCAGGTGACATCCTGCAGAGGAGCACAGGATCTGTGAAGTAGTCAGCTCTTCTGTCCAGGTTAGTAATTGCTTCCATATTTTTTTCAATGGCATCTCAGCAAAGGTGATCTGTGATTCTGTCACTCCACGGTCTTTCAGAAAATTCCCAATGCCCTCAGGAATCAGTACCCAGGTTTTAACTTCCCACCATGAATAATTGCTTTCCAGGTCCTTATACAGCAGTTAACAGAATTAATTTGGCAAGTTCCTAAATGAATTTCACCAGTGTATTCCTTTTCTTTCCAGGGAATTGGTTGCCTGTGACATGTGCATTTGTTAAAACACATGCAACTAAAATATGTATCCAAGTCACTGCATACCAAAAGAAAAAAAAAAGTATTTAGACCCTATGCACACACACAAATGTGTGTGTACCTGCTAGTAACAACCATGTGACAATGAATTTTTATTTTTATTTTTGATTGGTACTACTCCCTGCCACTGGATAGCATCCAGTATATTAATGGTTTCATTCTAGTGAAAGGACAAAAACAGTCCACCAATAAAAAAAATAATTAAAAAAAAAAAGCTCTTAGTTTGAAAGGAACTATCACAAATAAAAAGAAATGTCTGAGCCAAAGAGGATATTGCACAAGGAAGGGAAGGGACACTGTGCTCCCATTTGCACTACACAGCACTTTCTTACACTAGGATTGACTGAAAACTTAACCTGAATCCCTTCTCAGAATGCTATAAGCTTGATTCCAAGACTCTTTTTATTTTAAGTAAATAAAAAATACTCACTGGCTTCAATGAATATGCATTATTAATATTTACCCAATTTCACTTATAGCACTGTTTCAAGGATTTATCAAATCATTCATCATTAAAATCGCTCTATTAGCCCCATTAAAAGACAAAATGCTACAAACAGCAGTCCTGTGACACACATAAAATAAAAGAGGCACTAGCACAGAAAGGCAAAGTTCAAATGCAGCAAAAAATGGTAAAACAGAACCCTCCCTCCACAACCTTCACAACCCAGCTCTGTTACACAGCCACAGTGCTTTAGGGTGCTGGGTTCACTGCAGCTCCAGAGAGGCAGCTCTAGGCAGAGCTGTTCCTCTGATCTCTGGGCCAATTCCTTTCTTTCCAGCATGGACAGGAGACCTGACCTGATGCCTGCAGAGTGGCACAGTGCAGGAGCCTCTGCACATTCTCATGGTGCCCTGGGAATGAGGCAGAGAGATCCCTGTGCTCACACTGAGGAGCAGCATTCCCATTAAAGCAGAACATACATTACAGAGCAAAAACAGAAGGAGGAAGAAAGGGCAAGTTACAGCATTTCTCAGTCAGGGCTAGATAAACAGCAAACACAGAGACAGACTCTAATATCTTCATTGACTATCACTGACACCCCACAAATATAATCAACCTGTCAAATTTAGGCTTTTGTATTATACTGGACCAGCTTTGTTTACTACTCACCTGATTTTTGCAGGAAGCTTCCTTTGGGTATTTTTTTAAACCCATCATTATTATTATTATTTTTTTTTTATTGTGAGAAGATAGAATAACTAAAACCTGAAACTAGAAAAATTAAAAACTCAGGGATGAGAGCTGTGTAGACAGCATACAAGGCAACTTAAAGCTTTGGGGGAGAGGTTCAGATTCCCAATTTGATGACTCAAGAGAGAGGAAGAACCTCAATGAGAGAAAACCTGGACTTGTCTAACACTTCATTGCATCTTGAATATTTATCACTTTGTAAATCAACAGGATAACCTTAGAGAGGTCAGGCAGGTGTAAGGAGGAGAAAAGGTGCTTCTGGATGTAAGATTAGTTACCAGTTGAACAGTGAAGCAGAGAGGACATGATTTCATTCCACTGTCTCTGTTCTCAGAAATTATTTTGTGCTGTTGACTACCTTTGGTAAGTCTGTAAGCTGCTTCATGCTGTGGCAGACAGCTCACATTGTCACCTCACTGCCCCAGCACAGAACAATCACACAGCTCTGTGCAGAGCAGCATGAGCACATCAGTCAGCACAAAAAAAAGAACTACAAAACTTCTTCACCTACCAAGGGGTGGCTCAACTTTCACACTTCTCATTAAAGTCTGGATTCTTAGCCAAAATGAAGGTACCAGCCCAGACCAGTAATACAGGAAGACTGAAAAAACAACATGCTGCATTTCTTCCAAAGTTCCCATCATAGTCCACTTTTAAAGCCAAGCTCCTTAGTTCCTGAGATCAAAGTAAAGTTATACACTACAGACCTGGCAGTGCTGTGGCTTAAATTTTGAAGAGTCATAGAATTCCCCAAAAGGTATCTCTACCTGTGCTCAAGAATTTAGGACCTCAACACTGTGTCTGATGACTGCATCAAGGACTTTTGCTCAGCTTCAATGTTCTTGAACCACACATGCAAATCTAATTTCAAATCTAGCTGGGTAATTATTATTTTTTTATTGGCAACACACAAGCTAAGGCTTCATGGATTTTTGGTTCCATCTACAGTTGTCACAGATGCCTTGTATTTTCTCTACCAAATCACTAAATCTCTCAGTAAAGTAGGCATTACACTTGCAGAAAGACTATAAGAGACTGGATACAGGTAATGAGAAATGCATTAAGGAGACCTAGAAAGAGTCTGCATTTTTTAAAAATTTTTTTTGCAGGAATCATCAAATTTAGTGTCCCACAACCTGCAATTCTCTCAAAAGATCTGTTAACTATTTCACAGCAGTGCTCTGATAATCAGCCAGATAAAACTGGTATTTCAAATACTGGTATCTGAGTGAATGCTCATTGCAGTGAACAGAGTTTAAGTCACTCTGGGAACTGGCTGATGCAACTGCATCACCTGGGATAAAATATTTCAACTGAGTGTCTCAGCCAGAGAGTAGCTTCTTTCCTCTCAGCTCTATGAATGGGAGCTGTGCCTCAAACTACAGGCAGTAAAAAGCACAGCTAGAGACTAACACAGCAAGAGCCTGAGACAAACTTTTGTTACTCTCTCTGGTTAAACAGGACAGAGACAAACATGACAAAGAAAAGAAAAGCACAAAGGAGAAACTGTGAACTCTCTGTGCAACCATCTTCCAATATCCACAAACAGAGAACGCTTCACCACTGTGAGAAGACTACAAATAAAATACCCTTCTGGTAACTGCCAGCAAATTTGATTCAAACCATTCCAAACTTGTTGGAAGGGCTGTTGGCAGGTTGGCCATCAGAAATACAAATGTGCTCTCTCAAGATACTAAAAGTGGAATGTGGCAGCCACGAACAGTTGCAGAAAATATATTTGTCCAGAAAAATGTATCCACATCACAGTTTTATAGCTCAGAATGTTAAAAATCAGACACATTCAGCTACGGTTCACCTTAAAAAAACCCACTCCAGAAACACTCTATGACACACCACTACAGACTGTGACACTTTCTGTTGTCCAGATTAGACTGCTCCAAAGTATTTGGAAGCTCAGAAATTAATCAATGCACACACACACACACATATATATATATACACACATATATATGTATGTATATGTGTATATACATATATACAGAAATAAAGCTTCCTAAATTTGGGATAATGTTAGACAGAACCAAACGACCTGCACAGGTAACTTTGAGCACTTTAGTATGCAAGCTGTGCATGCAACTTATGGGGTATCCAATTTATGGGGGCCCAGCATTACTAGCAGTGTGCCCTAAACTGCTGAGTACTGTCATAATCAAGCTGAGCTGGACATTTAGGGGGATTAAAAAGTGATTTTATATTCACTCTGAAGAAAACATTCCTACATCTCTTTACCTAAATAACATCTCTCCACCGAGAAACCAAGATTTCATTTCATTGCACTGTTTCAGAGAGCAGATTGTGAAGATGGTACACTGTTTTGGAGAAAGCTGAGGCCAAGCCATGTCACCTAAACGCTGTAGAAGTCCCAGTGGTTAAATGAAAAATGTTTACGCTTCAATGCTTCAGAACACAACCTCCTTCTTGCCATGGTGCCTGCAAAGAAGGCTATTCTCTGGAAGGTCTAAATGTCTGTAAATCTCCTGTGACCATGGACAAAAATCTTTATTCAAGCTGTACTATCACATGAATTTGTCACAGTTGTGATCCTATCTATGAATCCAGCTGTGTAAAAATATTATTTTTGTATTTTAATATAATTCATGTAATTTCTGCAGTGAATTGATCTTGGTGTTCAGTTCTGTTCCTCTTCCCACCTCATCCCCTAAAAGAGGTGGCAGAGGGAAGCCTCGAATTTAGGATACTGGCGGTGACTTTACAGACAAACTTAGTCTTAATGAAGATTTGGTGGAAATTATGGAAATAGGTATTGTCAAGAATTATTCTTTCTACACCATCTCCCTAAACTTTAGGTGAAAGTGTGAATAAGATTTTCCTTTAAGGTTAAGGTTAGCACAGCTATAGCAGCAACACTAATTTTTCACCTCCTCCATAGCAAGCCTATACTAGCAAAACTGAAGCTTTCATGTAAATCAAGACTTGGCTGTTATCTGAGCACACTGCCCTTGCACACGAAATAGAAAATGCTGAAATGTCTCCCTGTTTCAGTGAGCAACATGAAAACTGGGAGTTCTTAAGTGAAATCATGCTCATTCCCCTCCCAGGGCATATAAATTCAAATGGCTGCACCATAAACACATGCTATATATTCATTTTTTTGCAGCAGACACATCTGGAAACATCAGAAAGATCTTCACTAACACTTCCCGAATGTTGTAAGGGATTAAGAATAGAAAATTACTCGATATTTTCTCTGAGATATGCAAGTCTTCACCTGTAAGTAAGAATGTTATATGTTTCTTTTCACTGTCCCAGAGCATGCATTTTTTATTCTTACACTGATTGTTGGAAGTTAATTGAAATGCCCAAATACTCTCTGCCTCCTTTCTACTACAAAAATCTCACATTTTTGTCTTGTGCTGTAATAACAGCACATCTGTATAAATATAGTATGTGCAGATCTGCACAGGATGGGTTTCCTTCAGGAAGGATAAATTGCAGATGTTGAGATTAAAATTACTGTCCTTCAAGATTTTTCCCCTAGAAATCAACATTTACACAATCCTATGCATAAAACGGGATTTTGTCCACATGAATACATACATTGCCATAATAAAATCCCATTAGCAAAGCTATTTAATATTCAAAACATCATTTGGAGCTATTGACATTACAAATTAATTGAATTGAAGAGCTGTGAGAAAAACAAACAAAAAGCTAGAAAGACAACCACAACCAAGAGAGAGCTTATTTATCACAAAAAGCACCAGGTACTGCAAAACCAGTATATCCTAAGGAATTCTCAGAACTGCCAAGTTTATGGCCTCTTACTACTGTTTATTGAATGCACAACACATAGGCTACAGGTTTCTCACAGTTCATACCTTTTTTCCCATTCATACTCATTTATGAACATACAAGGAGCTTCAGAAAGGACTGAAGATCTGCTGTGCTTTAACACTGGACAGCAAGTCTGATACCTTTGAGAGCCCTTTACATGGTGTCAGAAAAGTTTGTTTAGTTTTCTTTTTAAGACCTCCTGCAAACACTCAGCACACAGATGATTACTTTTAGATGACTTAAGTGCAATGTCACTTATCTCAACACCACCATTACCAACCACAGACTTATCTAATGGCAAAACATGTGTGGGAATTCTGCCAGCAGCTGCACAGCCACCAGCCACCCAAATGTTCTACCTTGTTATATTTGCAAGGAAAACTCTTTAGACACAAGTATGTTGCAGTACTTGTTTTCTGTGCTTGGAAAATAATGGATCTGTAATCATGTAGCAGTGAACATATGTAATACCTGTGTAGAGGATTAGTCAGCACAGATTGTTCACAGGATGTTTAGAAAAAATGGAAACATGAAAGCAATACTGAAGTTTATCTCAATTTAATTTTCAGCATTCAGAAAAAGGGGGAAAGTATCAATCTTTGATAGATTTCATGATGAGTCAGCAAAAGAAAGAAAGAGACATTTATAAAATGTGCCTGGCCCTATTGCAGTGCCAGGTGTGCTGCAGCAATCCTAAATTTTCACAGCAGCAGCTCATCATTCTCTAAAGCAAAGTGCCTGCTCACAGCTGCATGATATAGGAGCACCATTCCTGCATGAATGCTTGTGTTTGCACTTCCAGGCTGAGAAGACACTTGGAAGAGATCAGGAATAGTCTACACAAATAACAAGACACAGATATGCAAGAAATATGACTAATCAAAAAGAAAAACAGGGCCCAGAAAGGCAAGATCTTTTCCTGTAGCACTGGGCAAATGTGCATAAGCAATCCAGAAGATGAAAACCCACTGTTCGGATTTTCATAAGCTAGTTCCAACTCTTAGGATAGATATAAATAATTGTCACATGACATCACTTTCCAAAATACATTGGCTGTTTAAGACTCATGTTGGGAACATTTTATCTTTATTATGCAGAGTCAGATAAACAAACTACTAAGTCTAAATCAGTTTTTTAATCTATGTTCCACTGTTAGGATGTATACAAACAGAGCAGTCTAAAGGACAACAGGGGGATAATAATCTTTAAATAGCATCCTTTTGAAATTTAAAAATTAAAATACATTTACCTTTGCAGAAAGCCAAGTGACAATAGTCATCAGCTGGGTTTAGACATTTTTTCAAAATCAGCATCTTTTACTTTCTGTTATTATTAAGTAGATATGTATGGGAAATGGATTTGTAGAAAATTCTCAAAGCCTGACAGAAGGCTCACATCATATGCATCTGTATGAAAACTCTGAGATAAGAAATGCTGACTTAGAAATGCCATGGAATACGATATTGTTGAGAGAGAAATGGAACTAGAAACAAGTTTCAAAGGATGGCCTTCCAAATAAGACTGGATACTTTAGAGAAATAGAACTATGAAAGGTGAATTGTACTAGGACCCACAAGGGTAATTTTAGATGTTTTGCTTTAAGCCATTTACAGCATTGTGTGGCAAAAGCTGACAAGATACACTTATAATGTATTGTAACTAGGAAATAGTTTGCTTCTGATTGTGATGGCGTGAATTTTAACACCTCTATTGTCTCACCCTTCACATGAGCCTGAAAATGGAATGAAAGTTTTTAAAACATCTCTCAGTTGCCCCATCTCTGGGTCAGAAAAGTGCATAATCCAATAGATATGGAGATAATCTTTTTAGATAATCTATGACTGAAGTTCCTCACGCATTTACCATTAAGTGTTAAGCCCAGTCAGAAGAAAAGGATGAACTACCCTCCCAGGTACAGAAGTGAGAATTTAGTAGTGACATAAGTTTATCTGTTGCCCTCAAAACAAATTTAGTTACAAATTAGAAATTACAAATTAAAAGTTATTCTCTATAGTGAAAGTTAATTACATTAGCAAATATTAAATTATTTTAGACATGCTTTTTCACTATTTATGTCACTTTATAATGACTGTAATGAAATTCTGTGAAGTGTTAAAATCAAAGATACTACAATGAAGTAGTAGCTGTATTTGAGTGTCACAGTAAAGAGATGGTCCCGAAGACTCATTCTATATCCTATGTTTTTTACTTTATTCTTTCCTTCTTCGTGACTTTTTATTAATGATTATGCATTCTACAGCCGTCAGTTCCCACAATACTTGCCTTATTTAGTGTCATACTTTTCTATTCAGAAAAGGAAGTATTCACTGTGCATTATACTGTATATAACAAGGTATATTTCAAATCAAGTAAAGTTTGTGTGTAGCAAAGAAGCAACAATTTCAATATTCAAACTACAAAATAGCCATTGGGAAAGGATATTTCCTGAGTTACTTCTGCTTTACTTTTCTTTCTGTACTACAGTTTTCTGGCACACCTCCATTATATTCTCAGTATCTTTCTAGATAAAAATGTCTATTTTCTAGAGATCAACAGCATTTTGCTGTAGAAAGAACAGTTAGTTACACAGCAGGGAGGTTTACTATTTCCTAATATTTATAAGCCTAGTAACTGTCATCACTGCAGGACTACCACAAGACAAAAAAAACCCAAAAATTAAGCATGGGGCTAAACTGCCATCCTTACCATGCTTCTCTAACAGGAGGAACAGGTAATTTCAAGATGATTCTTGACACAAACAAAATATTATATTGGGGTTTATGCATGGCATACATAACTGCCTGCTGAATACCCAGACATGTACCCATTATAAACACATAAAAGTCAACAGAAGGTTGGGAAAGTCTGTCAAAGGAGCTTAGCTCTTTTGACTGAGACCAAAGCAACCAAAGCCCTTCTTCTCTACTATGGTGACAGAAATAGCTGAGGTAACACAGTCAAGTTAGCAAGCATCTGATAAACATAAGACACTAAGTACCCTTCTGTATTGCACATCTTTGATGCCATGGGTGGTAGAGGTGGTGGGGAAACAACTTAAAAATTAATAAAGAAAATAAATCACAAGTGAGAAAATGTTTATATCAAGAATCTGTTCAGTGATTCCAGAAAGTGTCTCTGTAAAGAGAACAAAAGCACCTCACAATAAGACAAAAGCTTCATATGCTTTATTTTATTGCCTATAAAATCTGGTTGTGTTTAGAAGTCTCTCTCAGTACAAGAAGAATTTCAAACTTGAAGCTTCAAATTATATTGTCACTAATAAAATGATAGCATCGTATCTGTGTGGCAGATTTATTCTCTTCCTACCCAACCAACATGCTGGCAATGCACAGTACCTTTCTCTTGTCCACAGGTTTGTGAGTCAGTTGTGTTTATTTTAATTTAAAGAAGTGAAGACTGAGCAGCACTGGTAGCTAAGTCACAAGCTATGTTTGTTCTGGGACTTTCCACACCACAGCTCCTAGTCCTGGTGGAACGTTCTCCTTTTCATCAGCAAGGAGGGCTTCCTGAGCAGTATTAGTGACATCATCTGTGAAACAAAAGAGATTTAATGCAAATCAGATTTCATTAACAGCTTTGATGGTAACAATGCAATGAAAATTTATTTACACATGGTAACAAAATGCAGCAGAATAAGGTATCATATAAAATTGTAAGTGTGGCATCTTCTTTCCATTACATGTAAATGGTGGCCTTTGCTGGATGGTCCTCAGTGAAGGCAGGATGGAATCTGCTAAGCTCCTTGGCAATTAGATGAGGTCAATCCAGACTGTTAACTCTGCCTAGCTAGCACTAAATTTGTATTCCATTTCAATGCAAGATATTGGGCTTTGACCTGAATTGTCACAATGGGCACCTATAAATTGCCACATACAGATTGTTCACTGCCACGAATCTTTATAAATACCAGAAGTATATCACCATGAGGAAGTTATCATGTGCCCTATTGAAAGGAGGACAAGACTAAATTTTAGAAAACCTGCATTTTGTTCTTGAAGGCAATGATCACAATTTCCTTTCTGAAAACAATCAAAAGACAATGTACAGGGCCTTATTTCTTTATAATAATACTTCAATGTATTTTGATTGCAAGTGGAACAACAGAAGCATTTGAGTTCTTGTTGATGTTCACTGCATGTTAATTTGAACTGGTATTTCCCATGCACAGATAAAATTTACAGAAATACAATTATCATTATGGGGGTATCTTCATGGAAAATATCACTCTTAAAAAAGCTTAATGACTTAAAGCAATTCAAGTTCCTTAATGAGTATCATCTACCTCAGTTTTCCTAGAGTTTCTAAACACCTTTAACTACACCTTTCATTGCAGAGTGAAAAAGAGAAAAGTAAAATCTCCTCAGTACTAAATCTGCTCTTGGTATACCCCTTGTGTTAGAGACCGAGGGCAAGTGAATTGAACAAACCAAACAGATTTCAGCAATGTCTGAAGCAGGCATGGCCATCTGGGAGTCTCCAATGCAGAGGGCTGGCAGACAACACAGAACAGGTCAAACTCTGCCTTTTAGGCAAGAGAGCTGGAGGCCAGACAGAATTCCACATATGAACTGTGCTGAGATGTGACGGATCCAACTATTACTATGTACAACGTTCACAAAAAACTGTATTTCACATAAAACAGATCAGGATTGAATCCAATAGTACCAGTCCCAAAAACATAATTTCTAAACCACTTCCTTGCTGGGAAATACTGCATTTCTCTCTAGGGGTTTGTCTTTGGTGACACCATGTATTCTGTTGTTAGTGGCTTAAAACCTAAATCCTCAGGGAATTTACTAGCTTATTTGTTCAATAAGGACAGGCATCTAGGTAGTATTTAATGGAAAAGGGAAATCTGCATACTCATTTCCTTAGGGCCAAATTCACTGCTGTGAGAGAATACTTTTGAAAAGGATGAAAGTACAGCTAGGGCCAGATCATGGCAGAAGATCAAAGTGTTGAAACAGCTTAGTTGGCATATCTAAGTAGCACAAAACACTGGAAAAGAGGAATTCAATTTATTTATATAGTAACAAACCTCCTCAGGCCAAGGCCTCTATTTTTTATGACGTCAGATATGTCTCACTTCACCTATCTTCATCCTTTTTGAGTTGCCCTATTCTTGAATACTCCAATATTGTTATTTCACATAAAACATTTTGCTGCTTTCTTCTGGCCTTCAGTTAGCAATCTGAATACATTTGAAGAAAAGGGAAAGAGAAGGTTTCCTCATATTAACATGCAATAAAGAAATACCTAAGACAAAGCAAGTATTTACTTGTAAAAGGCAAGTAGACAGCAATCAGGCCATTAAGATGACAACAAAACAGGCCAATACCCACATAGACTCAAAAGGGAAAAAACCCCAAAAAACCACAGCTCCAAATTCCAAAGTTATCTGGGTTATTTTTCTACATTGAAAAATCTATTTTTAGCATATCTACTAATTCTGTAATACCAATTCTTCTAAAAAGTAAGTTATTTGATCCTAAAAAGCTACTGTTAAAATTAACAGTTTTTAAAAATTCTCTAGTAAATGGGGAAATAAAAAATATCTTCTATTTTTGGCCACCTGGCTTCACTATATAACAAGAACAGTGTTTACAGAAATTTTGAGAGAAGAATGAAACAGAGATCTATAATGTGTGCAAGTTACAGTAGTATAGTGATGTGTCAATATCTGCTTCTGAAAGTGGATGTTTCAGTAATATAACATATGACCGAGATTAAAAAAGATTAATTGACAGTAAGTCTTGCAAAAACTGGGGCAAATTTGAAACATTTAATTATGCCAGTCAGTACAAGTTGTTAGAGTGGTATTCACAGCAAATTACGAGCAACCACTGGAAAACTAAAACCTAATAATCCTTCAGTAATCTTCCTATAGCTTCTTAAAAGATATGGTAATACAAAAATAACTTAAAATAATTGGATACTTAATTTCTCATTTCCAGTAAACGCTAAGCTAAATCTATTTCTAATGGTGGAGAGGAAGGATAAAGAGGGGAAGTTATTACTGTGGAAACATATCTGTTAATCTACAAACAAACAGAGCATAAATTAGAGCTGTTCAAATTCATTCAGAATATACCACACACACACCAAAAGCACCTCAAAGAATCAAAACTATTATAGAAATAATTTGACAGATCAGCTGATGTTTGATACTATTTCACTCAATGCAGCTGAAGTCACCAACATGTTCACATCCCATAGTTATGGCAGCACAGGCTAAATAAAGAAAGTTGATTCAGTTATGTCCTTTATCATACAATGGCTCTCTAGAAAAATACAGTGTTATAAAAATGAAGGGTTTTCTCTGTTTACATGGAAATAACTAGCAACACTTGTCAACGTTTCCCAAATAGTCAGGAAAGGATGGAAGGGATTTGAAATTGTTCGGGTTTTTAATCACAAACTGTAATACATAGAATCTTTGGTGAAACTTCTGTCTCTCACATTTTTACCTCCATCATGTCAGGCAGCATTGCATCTTGAGAGCAAGGTAAGTTTAAAGGTAAGAGAGTAAACACTGATGCCAGCCCCCACCCTTTCCCTGAGATTCCCAAATTAGGCAAAGCATTTGGGTCCTCAGAGATTTTAGCCAGATGTGTTCACATGGGACATCTTAGTCCATTTTAACTCTTAAACAGAATGCATTACTTACAGAAGTTTTTAAAAATTACTACTAAGGCGGAGAGCTAGTTTATATTTCTTCTTGGAAAGCAGAACAGCTGAGGACAATTCCTCTGACAACTGGGGTAATGTCATGTACAGTCCACATATGATGGGTCTGTGGACTGTAAGGGGTGGGGATCTCAAAAGATCACTTTGCTCTGTACAAGAGTGGTACAAAACCTTCCTTCTGTGCAACACACATCAAATAGAAACAGGCAGGGTCCAAGTATAATCCCCAGAGCAGAAAAAAGAGCAATCACATCCTTGGCATATGGTAACAGAAAAGCAGTTTCCCTCAATGTTTTGGAATCCCTCCCTATGTCTTTGTACAGCTGATCCACATTTTGAAGACAAGGATTTTTTGCTTCAAAATGACTGAGCATAAAACAAGACTGACCCAAATAAAAGGCAATTTCTTTGGGAAAACAGTGTTGAACACAGCTGTGAATTCTCTGCAGTAGTTGCTAGAAATTTCAGTTGGCAAATGCTTTGTAATGAGAATATGTACATTAGCACTGGCTTTTTGTCAGAAGTTATTCTAATCAGCAGTTAGAGGAGGAGAGGAGTTCTTTCATACAACCAAATGTTCAAGGATTAAAAAAGCATATTTCTTTCAAAAAAACTATGACATTTTACTGTGGTGCCTTGTATTCTATTCTAAAGCTTTCTATCCAAAATACTAATTTGATTTACAATTTCTTAAGAGATCTATTTGTCAGGCATACAAAATACATGCAAGGAGACTGCATCTTCCCCTCTCTGCCCCTGCTCTTGGATTTCTAAGACTGTGATACTTGCTTTGGTACCAGATGCCCTGGGATTTCCAAGAGAGCAAAAACTTTATTTGCACATAAATAACTGGCACAGATGCAGCCCTTCATGACAAGACTTAACATTTTGACAGCAAGAACCTGCCAGCAACAAAAACTTATGCCCAATATACATCACTTGCTTTCTCCTCTACCCATTCAATGTCTGCCTAATACACAGCATTACAACCAGAAATGTGCTGCCTTCTGCTGTGGCCATGCCAAAAGCAGATGGGGAAGAAAGAAAAAAATAAGGAGAAAGAAGAAAAAAAAAGGAAAAAAAAAAAGTATTTAAAACAATCCGTTGAAAGCAAAGACAGTCCAAAGGGAGGCTTCAACATGAATGCATCATGGTCCAAGGAAGAAATAGTACAGATCATGCCACAGAGTCATCTCCTTTCAACACAAAGACTTATCAGCAAGAAAATACTGTGGTATGACCTTTATAGAATACTCTACATATTCTGAGCAACACACACTTTGAAAAATGTATAAACCCAATCTCCATTCTTCACACAGTGAACAAACTTAAAGAACACAAAAAGACTTCAGAAACTTTCCCTTACTTCTCATTTTTAGTATCAACTTTGAAATTTATACAGCAGAAATCAAAGACATGATAAGCAGCAAGTTCTTGGCTACAAATACTTCTTTCATTACTGCCAGGGAATACTGATGAAAACTTTCCTGATCTGTTTTAAGCTCTTGTTTTTATTGCAAAATACATCTTTGATGGACAAAACACAGAACTTTTATTTGGATACAAGAAGCAATGACAGATATAGAAGCAGTCATTCACTCTCCTGCCTCCTTTATGTTACATCTTTCTGTTTTGGCATCCCCATAATACAAAACCCTTTGGGACCATTTGAACTTCTGTCAGCAATAGTGGACTACCAAAACTAGGTCAACAATTCAAATTTGTTTCCATGTTTTTCTTTTTGCCTTGCTGCAGATTACTGTGCCACAATTCCCAGATGGAGAGCCTACCAATGACTGAAACAGTGCTTTCAGAGGAATTGATATCATTCCTGACACCTTGCTGTTTTAATTGGATTGTCAAAGCAAAGAAAAATCTTCCTATTCTTTCTCTTTTCCTCTGAAGTAGAGGGCAATAGCAATTCTTGAGCACGTGTTTCAGAGGACTCTGAGTGTGATTTGCTTCTACAGTTGATTTAAAGCCATAAAACACATTTGGAAAGTAAGCTAATTATAGTGTTTACTAGATTTTGTATGACAAATACAGTGTGCAAACCATAGGATAGGGTTGGTTTCGCATGCAGAATTAGGCAAATCTCTATTTTCTGTGTTACATAGTGCTTATGTGTAATAGTCATACAAAAACTTTTTCAGTAATTAAGATGAACAGGATGAAGTAGTAATTGGAGGGAAAGTTATCCATGTGAAATTATGTTCTTTATGCCTACCAATATTAACTAAATGATATTCTGTATTCATTAAATATCAACCACACTAAAGCTTTTAAAAAGCAGACTCAATGGGCTTTCAATGGGCATGGCCAGAGACTACACAGCCTCACTAACACTAAAAAACAGTGTTTTAATACCTTTAAAATAAAGAAAAAACAACCAGTCAACGTAAAATGTTTTCCTCTACAGAGATTTCTTTGCTGAAGGCTAAGACTGGTGACACCTCTCAGCCTGTTTACAAATGTTTGTGGGCTCTTTTTGTTCCTAGATCTGTCAAAGGAGCCAACCTAGTCCCTGGAGGCTCTCCCATCCAAGACCCTTTCTCTGACACAAAATAAGCTTCTGGATGGGTTTTATACATCAAAGTGGTCTTAGGCTACTCAGACATTACAAAATAGACTGTTCTTTTATGTTAACATTGATTTTTATGTTACCATAGGATTTATACAAATGCAACAGACATGGAACACCAAAGTTTTATATAACCATCCATAAAGCATCACTTCAGTAGGAGCAGCATTAAGAAACTTGTGAGAATATTATTTTCTTTATACAGTCTTAAACTGTAGGTTTTGAGAGCTTTGAAGAACAAAATAATGCTCTTCAACTCACTCTCTTTAGTCTTTTCTGACCAATGAACAGATCCAGTGAGAGTTTCCAGCCACGTATGGGCTTCAAAACCAGTTCTGTGTAACTCCCATCCCTTGGCTTGACACCTCTGTTACACCAGCTGGGAGTCAAACAGGACAAGAATTAAGGGAGATGTTGTGCCTTTCCTCTGCTCTGCTTTTTGCTCATTGGCAATGCTTTGCTTCCAGTTCCAAGCTGCTGAGTAACTATTATTGCCCTCTGGACTCACCCACCAAGCAAAGTAATTTTGTCTTGCTGTTGCCCAGCTTACTCACAGGCACAGGCAGGCACAGTGAAGGTTTAAAAGACCATTTTTCTTCCCTACTCCCACACACAGTGTCCAGTGGCACCTTATCAAATTGATGTAAAATCACCAACTCACTCTGTTCTTCAGTATTTTAGACACTTGAGATTTCTCAGTTTTAAAGCCTGAACAAGGATTCTTCATACATCTGTCACTGGTAAAACAACTACATGTATTTGCATGCCCGAAGTCCTTCACGTGATAGAAAAGCCAAGGTTTCACCCTCCAAAAAGAACTCCTATTTTTTCAATGGTGCTCCATAGGGCCTAGTATTTATAAAATGTAAGTCTAATGCAAGATTTATTAGGCTATTCAGGCCTTTTAGCTTCTCTCACACATGGCTCATTTATTTGCTGTTTGGCCTCAGCAGTTCATGCAGTATATAAATATGCATGACATTCATCTTGTATTTATACGAGTACAAGCAAATACATACAATGGCTCCATAAAGAAACAACCAGATTCCTAAGTCTGAACAACCTGAAATCTGTTTCCATATCTTAATTAAAAATCTTTTATGCAAATGCTATTCAATTATTGAACTTAACTTCAATGTGATTAATTAAAACGTAACAAATTTTCACATCAGAATTTGTAATGAGTTCGAAAATTGCCAAATGTGACCATTGCTCAAGTAATAGTGTTCACCTTTTAATTTCCTTGTGTACTTTAAGAAATCTGCACTGCGTCATAATTGATACTTCAAGGTATCTGTTTTATTTTTCAGAGGTTTTGAGAAACTAATCACAAAACTCTTCTTGCAGCCCTATGGCAGTCCTTCCCTTTGTAAGCCAGATCCTTAAAGCTACAAGAAACCTTAAAATATGTTTTTCAGTAAGGGAAGACTTGAAATTAGTACACTTAAAATTTCAATCCAAATGAAAGCCAAGTGCTGTGCCAAGGATCTTTGCCAGCTGGAATCTGGCATGATGTGAAAAACTGGGAAACTATAAGCTTTTGCTTTACGGTGTCA
Organism: Brachypodius melanocephalos; assembly: GCA_013398615.1. Taxonomy (NCBI): domain Eukaryota; kingdom Metazoa; phylum Chordata; class Aves; order Passeriformes; family Pycnonotidae; genus Brachypodius; species Brachypodius melanocephalos. The sequence goes on along the minus strand of VZSR01003371.1, from coordinate 9,877,468 downwards.
CAAAGATTTTATAGGATCACAATCTTTCCTCTAGTTTTTTTCATTCATTTTAGATAAATTCCTGGCTTATGCGGATAGTCTGTATACAACACTTGTAGCTCAATAATTTTTGGGAAGTTAGTTCAAAAAAGGCAGATAAGTATATAAACAGATCAAATATCTGTAAATCTGAAATATATAGAACAGCATAAAATTATCTGTCAGGAGGGGGAAGATAGGATGCCAAAGACCCATTACAAAGACAGTCCACCATAATGCTACTATGTCTATTTCTATATGTATATTCCTAAGAACAGACATGTATGCATACAGGAAGCCACATTAAAAGTTAAAAGTAACAGTAAGCTAGAAGAAGAAATTTGATTTTTAAATTTCAGTATCAGCTTTTGCTATTACTTTTTTTGCTTTTTAAATGAAGGCCTCTTAATTTTGAATCAGTGTTGCAGGGTCAACTGGAATATGCTCAAAAATCCAAGAAGCCAAAGATAAGGTCATCTGACATTCTGCCTTCAGAGTTATCAACCCTCCATCCCAGCTCTCTCCTCTCTGTCCTTTAACACATATACACCCATCTTCTTTTTTATTATAGATACACAGTGCCTATCATAAGATTGATAAAGCAAGAAACAAATTAAACCATTTACACTGACCCTGCAGCTTCACTGAACTCCTCACCCAGGAATAAGTGAGCAGGTCACAGCTAGTGCTCCTCCTCTGCAGGCAGCATATGCCAAGGGAAGAGGTTTACACAAGGTCACCCAGTGACTCAGCAACAAACTGGAGAAGGACTCGAGGCAGCCCAGCCTTGTGCTCGATGTCAGCAGCAGCTCAGCCTTGGCAGCAAACCTGCCCTGCATCCATCAGCTCTGCTAAGGCACAAACCCAGCGACCGGAGCTTTGCAGCCTATTAGTAGTGAATGCTTCAGTTCTAACAGCCAAGTTACAAACACCTACATCTTCTCTAAGAAGCACACAGTTGCTGCACACACAATACAGATTTCACAATGATAATAAAAATGACACGAGCTTGTACATCTGCAAATTCCGTGCTTCTCAGTGCTCTCTTGCAGATTTTGACAAAGACTGAACATTTAATAAGTATCAGAATCCAGATCGCCTATTATTCCACCTACTCACAAATGGGATATTTTTCTGTTCAGAAACAGCACGTTAAAGTGATTCACAGGAGGAGATGGTAAAAAGCAGGAGATAGTAAAAGTTTCCTTCCCCCAGAAACCTCAGCAAGTTCAATTAAACAATGACAAGCGTAACAGCTTGAAACAGGCACTGTTTGATACAAAGACACCACTATCTTTCAGTAAAGGACCTCATGCTAGTTTTACACGAACAAAGAGCTGCTCCCAATTAAAACCATAGTAATGGGGGATGGCAGGGAAAAAAAAATCAACCCAAATGCTCTCCATGTACTTGCCTTTATGGAACAATTACCCAGAAACGAAGTGACATCCTTCTCCAGCCATTTTGCCAAGAGCACTGTAAGGGAGTGCTCTAATGTGTAAGCATGATGGCTGCTAAATTCTAGTTCTCTGTTAATTCCAGTCCAATTATTTACCCAGCTGAATTCTTACTGTGAGGTCTCTACTGTGAGGATTTCATGTCTGATAATGGCACACTTCACAACATACATAATTTTACAGCTGTTACTGAAAATGCATCTTCCAGTCAAGAAGTATTTAAATATTCAGAGATGCAAAGAGATAGTGTGATTTCTTAAACTAGGCAACCAATACATGTTTATAAAGTGCAATTTGTCTACCACAGATTTTTCAGTCCCTAAGACTGACCACGGACCCAGTTACTCCTACCTATGCACAGAAAGAGCAAAGGCTTTTGGCATTCTCAGCTCAATACATTTAGTCCTTCACTAGCAGCACCAAAGGCACACCTCACACATATTAAGGAAACCCCAAGACTACTGATACCAAAACTGCAAACTCAATGTAAGTTTCTTTTAATATACTAGATTGTATTCTTCCTCTGCTCCATCTTCCCATTCTACAAAGAATGAATTCTTTTTCCTACTGGAGACAATACCTCACCACTTCTTCCTATCCTCTTCATCTAATTAATATTTTTGTAGTCATGAGTGCTAAACATGTTTTCTTCTGGAGATGTTCTGGCTGACACAGATCTAATTAAAGTCAGAACAGTTCTTCTTAGCTCAGAATAAGCTGGTCTTTGAAGGTGGCCCCAGACCTGATTAAAAGGCCACATGCCCAAGACCTTGTTTAACTCTTCCACTGACATCAGCTGGATTTAACAAAGGCTAGGTGAGTGCCCCTGCCTGCAGACATTGTCTTGCCAATATAAAGAGAATGACTTCTCCTGAGGAGTAAACACCTACAATCAGAATCAGGAAAAATATGTTGGAGCAATTTTGATCATCAATGAACAGAAAGATAAATTCATTGAGTTAGATTTTGACAGAGCTTTGCCTTCACTATTACATCATCGAGTTCTGCTTCTAGCCTCCCCAGCAAGAGCTGAAAATACCAGCTGTGAAAATCTGAGTGTCCTAAAAATACAGCTGCCATGGCCTTCTCAAGATACATTAAGGAAACTAATCTTGTTCCACTAAGTAAATGAAAAGTAGGAACACACCTTCCAAAGCCTGGTGTCTGAATTCCTTCCTCTCCTCACACATTTTTCTCCTATATATATATATACATATAAATTCACATACAAGTAGCAACACATATGCTGTACACCAAAACAGAATGCTGCCATTATATGACGTAGCCAGAAACGGCTACAGATTTGGCAAGAAAAGTTCATTTCTGGGATGCATAACACCCTGGTCTGAGCCTCACATGCAGCAGCTCCATCAAGCATTACACTAGTGTTCACTAAGGTCAGGAAGAACCTGAGCTGGAATGTGTAATATCCCACTAAAATATCCATGTTCCACAGAGGTGACACCAGGAGGCAGGATGGGGTTTCCTGTGTTTGTTACATTTCCTTCAGCACTTCAGAGACCTGTCCATACAAAAGTGCCAAATACTCACCTTTCAAGAACACGAGTATGGAGACCAGAAACAGACACAAACCTGCTTCTAACTCTCCCACAAGGGAATTCTCATTATTGTGACATATGCTGAGCTTAAAATCCTTGCTGCGCTGACTGCATTAACACAGCTCAGCTTATTTTACTTTGCCAGCTCATTAAGTTCAAACTCAGCATCCCTAACTGCAGCCCAGTGCTGTTCTGTCATTTCCACACCTGGGCAGAGTGAACTCCTCTTTTAAAGTGATTTCTGTTCCAAGAGAAATTTGCTTCCAACCTCTTCACTCCATAACAAGCTAGTTTTGATATTAATATTCTAATAATATGTTAAGAAATATCAAGTGAAATTCTTTGCAATACCAAACATACTGTACCAAATACTTTTTATTTATGATTCAATTAAGACAATTTATGTCAAATAAAATTATCTGCAATACTATAACCTGATCTGTTTTACTGACAATTAAAAAATTTAATTTTTCACTTTCTTTATAATACCACCTTTAATGAAAAGCATAAAATAACCATAGAATCATAGGTAGGAAGGGATCTGAAAGATCATCTTGGTCTAACCCTCCTGTCATGGGCAGGGACACCTTTCACTAGACCAAGCTGCTCAAAAAATTGTGCACTTACTTACTAACTCTAACTTAGATACTGAACAGAATTATTTAAAAAAAAAAAAACTCTTTTTCCAGTTTCAGCTTTGTTTTTTGGGCTTTTTGTCCTTCAGTTTTCCCACACTGGATAAATCATTTGGCTTTATACCACTCCTTTTTTTACTGTGTATTTAAATAAACACCTCCCAGTAAATAAAGTTTCAGATTAAATAGACTGCTGCTTGAGTCAGCAAAGATATGCTAGAAAAACAGAACTAACATATGCATGCTACTACATCAAAGTATCCATATTTATTGGGCACAATAGAACAGCAAAGGCAAGGAAAATGCAACCATCAGCAGAAGTCACATGTTACTGATAAAATATATTGAAGAAGCCATGTAAAAGCTGGCTTATACTTATTCCTTATCTACACAACAATAATTTATATACCTTTATATATAAAATAGAGATATATATACTTAAATATATACATACATCCAAGACTTTTCTTTTACCAACAAGGCAGTTCTTATACATTTTCTCTCTAAAACATTTTTAATAATGTGTCATTTAGAGGTCCTTTAAGGGGTTAAAATGGGAAGATATATACTTTGAACTTTTATTTCTGGCAGAGATTTCCTTTGTTGCAAGGCAAGCCTATAGAATCTGAAAGCTGTGGACATTACCATTTATGTGGTGGTGTCCTAATTACCACTCTCTGCCTACCATCTAAAGGTCACGGTGCTGGGTTTGTTCTTTTTGGTTCAGCACAGCCCAAAGGCTTCTAAGGAAGCTGTTCACTAGGTTGCATGTATCCATTATGATTTAAATCCAACAGATTAAATTAACAACAATTAAAATCCAACAAACATTACCGTTCTTCATTTCCACACATATCACTTTAGGCAAATCTGCACTAAATTTATTCTATCATATGGCCAATGTTCACCTAGAAGCTTTTATAAATCCTTGTGGGATTCCTCACAATACTCTTTAACTAATGCCATTTGTTTGCTGAAAGCACAGCAGCTGCTGTAAAACAAACAAAATTCAATTAAACTTTATGCTAAAATATTTTAAGTATGAAATGTCACTGTATTTCAGATTTGATGAGTTCAAAGCTAACTAATTTCAGACAACTGAACACTTAACACAAAGGAGAAATTGTTTTTAAAATTTTAAAAAGTAACTTGAATAAGCTTTATTGGATATGATATGCATGACATAGCCATCTAATTATCATCAATTTTTAAATACCACCCCAAGCAGTAGCATTTGGGAAAAAATGAAATTAACCTGTAAGATTACTGATGCTTGGTACTATTGGTACTTTTTCACCCAGAGCATTACAGAAAGCGAATTATCACTTTATTCCAAGAGATCCTCTGCCTGTTGTACTGCAATAGGATAAATTATCCCTTCCTATTTGGTTTTGATGTTTATAAAATATGACTTAGTACAGATACAAGCAAGTCATCAGCATGTTTGCAGAGGGAGGAAAATTATTTACACAGACACAGCCAGATCCTCCTATGTAAATACTACTACTACTGTATATATTACTCCAAGTTCCATTAAACTTTGTAATTATATTTGGAAATTTTAGGGCAATCTGCTCTAATTCCACAGGCTAGAGAATGGAAGCCCCCTAAAACCACTCTTTAGGATTGCATTAAACCTGAGCAACATAATCCCCATAACAAATTGTTGAAATTGAAAAAAAATGATAATTGAGCATTTAGAACTGAGATCTTTATTCCCAATCAGCACCATAGATTTCTAAGATACAAAAAGACAATTGGTGAATCAGTAACATGAATGTGTAAATCAAAAACAAAATCCAGGTTAAAAGTTAATACATAATACTCTAATATAGCACAAAACATATCTTTACAAAACATACTATATTTATAGCCTTTTAAAAGAACTAATGGTCTCCAAAATGAGGCAAGGATTAAAACAACATGAGCAAGTGATTTTTTTTTTAACAACAAACATGAGCAGATAGAACAACCTCTATTCAAGTCAGATCTTGTCTAAACTACAAAAGCAGGATAACAAGTTATAAAACAGCTGGCTCCTGCTAATTACTATTTCTAGATTTATTGGATTTTGGCCTAATTAAGAAATTTAATTAAAGTCCAATCTACAGCACAGATGATAACTGTATTAAGCACAGCAGCTTGGTGGCTTTGTTGGATCATTAGCACCTCTCAGTGAGTGTCAAGTGCAGGGCACAGCTCTGGGCAAGCATCCTGAGCCTCAGCCCTCCGTCCAAGGCGGACACCCAGCTCAAGGAGCACCCCCAATGCCCTCCCCAACCCAGAAACCACCATCACTGCTCACAGCATCACACACAACAGGCCATTTCTTAGAGAATTCAGGTAACTGTAAACCAGCAAACACATCGAGCAAAGGAATTGTTTTACATGAGTCCTAATGCCAGCTTTCCCATTTCTCACCTGATTGCCAGTAGGGGCTAAGACAACAAATTGAAATCCCCTTTAAAGAAAGCCAAAATGAAGCCATGCATCAGTTTATCTAGACTTGAGAGAAGTGTCTGACACTGTCATCCCACAGCATTCTACTGGAGAAACTGGCTGCTCCTGGCTTGGATGGGTACACTGGAATAGTTGTCTGGGCCCAGAGAGTGATGGTGAACAGAGCTACACCCAGCAGGGGCTGGTCACCAGGGTGTTTCTCAGGGCTCAGTATGGGGCCAGTCCTGTTTAACCTTTATCAATGATCTGGACTAGACTAAGTGCACCCTCAGTCAGTTCACAAAGGACACCAAACTAGGTAGGAGTGTTGATCTGCTGGAGGGCAGGAAGGCTCTGCAGAGGGATCTGGACAGGCTGGATTGATGGGCTGAGGCCAATGGCAGGAGGCTCAACAAGGTCCTGTGCTTGGGTCACAACAATCCCAGGCTGAAATACAGGCTGGGGCAGAGTGGCTGGGAAGCAGTCTGGTGAAAAAGGACCTGGAGATGCTGGTTGACAGCAGGACAACATGAGCCAGAGTGTGCCCAGGCAGCCAAGAAGGACAGTGGCACCTGGCTTGTATCAAAAATACAGTAGGACCAGGGCAGCAGTTGTCACTCTGGCACTAGCAAAGTCACACCTCAAGTTGTGTATCCAGTTTGGGGCTCCTCACTGCAAGAAAGACATTGAGGTGCTGGAGAGTGTCCAGAGAAGGGAAACAGAGCTGGTGAAGGGTCTGGAGCACAAATCTCATGAGAAGCAGCTGAGGGAGCAGGGGGTGCTTCATCTGGAAAACAGGAGGCTCAGAGAGAGACCTTATCACTCTATACAATTACCTGAAAGAAGGCTGCAGCCAGGTGAGGATAAGTTTCTTTTCTCAGGTAACTAGTCACAGGACAAGAGAAAATGGCCTCAAGTTGGAAATAACCAGGGAAAATTTACACAGGAAAAATTTCTCCACTGAAAGGTTGTCAAACATTGGAACAGGTCACCCAGAGAAATGGTGGAGTCACTATCCCTGGAAGCGTTGAAAAGTTGCATAGATGTGGTGGCACTTTATTGTATTTGTTCTCCGGGAA
>VZSR01003371.1:9853325-9863595 GCA_013398615.1 Brachypodius melanocephalos | reverse complement strand
AAAATCGCAATCTGTCAGGTTTCTAAATACAAATATTTAAAACCATATTCAGTACACAAAACCACTAAGCTGCAACAGCTGGAGAATGGAAAAGTAGAAAGTGTCTCATACTCTTGTCCTGCCTTTAATTCTTTCTTACCTCAGACTCAGTTTAACAATCCTCAGGATACACCACATGTGTTAAGATAAAATTCATTATTACACAGTATCACTTCTCTTTAATTGTCACAAAAACACATAAAAATGGGTCAGCTTGAGATTACAATAGACTTTACTTAAGGTTTCTGATTCTTTCTCTGAAACATTATGGTTCTGCTCATTATCTGAGAGTAGGTGTTAGACTAAGGAACTGTGCATTACAGCCAGTACTACAAGAGCAGGCTTCCAGCATTGCAGTGGATCAGCTGAAGACACCCAGTACTTTACTAAAGGGGAAAAAAAAAAACCAAAAAAAACTAACAGCTTCACCCTAATTTATATTTTCTTTTTCAGAGACCTGATTATTTTAATAAGATACAAGTTATTGAATGACAGAGATTAGCAGAATACCATTTAGGAGTTTTGTTTTCAGAACATCTCTTACAAATATGAATTTTACCAAGTGATGTTTTAATGATTTCCTCTTAAAAGTACCACCTGAAAAAAACCTGTGCTGTCAGTTTCTTTCTGTTTCCAAGCAAACTTTATACAGTTTTTTCATTAGATAAGAATAGAGAACAAGCCTATTTATAGTTTAAAAAAATAACGGACATTAAAGCCCACTTTGGGAAGAGGAGGGATGAAATAACTACCTAAACACTGGTTACAATCTTTGTATTATCATGTCAAGTTGTCATGTTGAAATGCCTAAGGAAAAAAAAAAGACAAAAGGGAAAAGAAAAAGCAGCCTGACAGTAATTTATACAGCAGATTTCTTAAAGCTGTAGGAGTAAGAAGTCCTGTTTGATACACCTTGTTTTTTCCACTGCTACCTTGAGGCCTTTTTTGAAGATCACTGGAAGTACTTCTTCGTGAAGGCTTAAGAAAATTCTTAGCTAAGGTATGGCACGATTTTTCTTACTCCATGACATTTATCAGGGCTGTTCAATTTTCTGAAAAATTCAGAAAGGTTTAAAACTCATATTGCCAGAGATGATGTGGAAAAAAAATATGAAAATAGTAAGGTCAGTAATGTCACAAAACTTGATAATTAGAATCAGCAAAATTACCATCACCTTTCACCCAAAAATACAAGTTTTTATATGAATCACACCATCTTACAGCTTCTCTCACTCTACTTCTATTGAAATCCTAAGCCCTAACACCTTGAAACTTCACTAGAAGAGAACTGAAACAAGAAAAGCTTTGTAAAGTTGTTTGGTGCTTGGTTTTTAAACATACATATATATGTAAATACATATATCTTTTCCTGAAAGGTTCAACAAAAACAAACAAAAATACAAACAAACTAAATTAGACACTACTTATACTTTCTATGATGGATCCTCTGAATAGGGAACTGAGGGAAAGAAAGATTTTAAAACCTCCCCAAGATTACACAAGTAGTCTGTGAAAGAACAAACTAGGACAATCCCATTAAATCTCATCATCAACAACTGTTACTAATCTTGTTATGAAAGCCTTATTTCTGCTTGAGGTAAGGCACAAATTTCTTATTTGCCTTAACTTTCTTCTCTTAATATCCCATTAGACTTTATGGTAAACACTATGTATGAGTGGAAAGGTACTTAGAATCTTTCTCAGAAATAGGAATGTTGAGTTTTTTTGTCTGAAGATATTGCCATTATTTTATTTCTAACTACTTTTTCACATTATGAATAAACTCACCCAATGACTACAAAATTCTGTCTTTGGAACCAAAGGAAAATCCTAAGACATATCTAGATGAAACAGTATAACTCACAGCCAACAAACCAGAAGAACACTTTTAGCTTTCAAACCATTTTCATAGCAAAAAAATTCCAAAATTCAGAGCACATCTGAGGTTTAGTCCATTCAATTTTCTCTAATTTTTAACAATTAATTACAAAAATTTAATTTTCTTTACAGAGCAGGATTATGGGCTACAAATGAAAAATAAATTACTTGAATTTTCAACTCCACACCTGCTGGCATATCATTAGATCATATTACTTTTTCATAAAAGTCTAACTGCTTCTTAAATATCATCTTTGCTAATACTTTTCCTTGCAGAATTGCGACTTTTTACAAATAAAATCCTTCATGCACAGCTTGCACCAATATTAAACAGACCAAAAAGCAATAGAGATAATTAGCAACTGAGCAGAGAAGCTGTAAGTTTTGGATACATTGATTTACAGGAGTTGCATCTCCCACTATGTAAAAGACTCCTGAATCTGCAGTGGTGCTTAGACAAAAATGTGAGGCTGGTCAAATAGCTAAAATCAAGGAGAACAGCACAAGATAGAGAGGGCAGGCAAGGGTAGGAAGGCATCCATCATTTAGAAAAGAGAGAAAGGAGAAAGTCCTCTGGAACAAGTGAGAACCAGCAGACTCACTGCTAGTATTTGCAGCTATTAGTGGTATCCAGGAAACTTTAATGCACAAGCATACATTCCCTGCAGTATATTTAAGTGACTGGTTCCATATAGATTCACAACACCATATTAAGCTTTCATCCTCATGTACAGCAGAATTTAAAAAAAAAGGGGGGAAGGGAAAAAAAAAAAGCTAAAAAACCTAAAGCTGATCTCATTGCTGAAGTTGCAAACCAATTCAGCTGACTGTGGAAAGAGTTAGGAGACTGCAGTATTCCCTACAAGGCTATAGATAGGATATAAAACAGTCATAACTTTGCTAAGTATCAAGGCAAGGCCTCAACATCATCCATCTTCAAAGGAGTCTTAGGCAAATAAATCATCCCCTAAACAAGGGGAATATGCACCTCATTTTCAAGAGCTCACATTAGTATCTGCAGTTGCTGTGCAGGTGTTTCCTTGTGCAGGGTGTTCAATTCAAAGCACCAGAATTGCTTCAGAATGACTGAAGGATAATTAGGTCACAAGTACTCTAGAGAAAAACATAACTGATACTTTGATCACTTGCCCTTGATACAGTGCAAACATAAATCACAGACCTAGCCTTTCATATGAAAAGCCTGAAATCTTTGAATTACACTGGAACACATATGCACTTATCCTGACCCCAAATACTAAGTTTCTGTAGGAATTTTAAAGCGGTAGCTTTTAAGAATACATAATAACATCTTTTCACTAGAGGCCAGTAACAAAACTCGAAATCTTTTTTCCCTGAATAATTTATTTCATCTATTTCCCCTTATACACATAACACACCTTTTTACCTCCTGCTCTCCCTAACTAGCTGCCAGCCCTGAAAAAGAGAGAAGCAAAAAAATCCACACCACACAACAATTCTCTCTTTATTACCAAAAAAAAAAAAAAATAAAAGTGCATTTCTGCATGCATACATGAAAAAAAATCCCTTGGTGTAGAAAACATTATATAGAGTGGAGCTCTAAAGAAATAACATAAAAGCAAAGCGTTTCAAACTAACAAAAAGCTAAAGGAGATTCACCCAACACCTTGAGAGATTATCTATTGCCTGGGATTTTACCAACAGAACAATGAGCATTTCTGCAATTCAAGATGGACTTGGTTTCTTGGATTTCCACAGTATTTCTAACTGGAATCCCTTCGAGGAAAATAAAGGTTTAGGGGGGATATTTTTTGTTGTTTTGCTCAGTGTGGAAGACAGACAGCTGTCGTGAACATAAGGATTTTGCTAACTGGGAAGACGGGTGAATAGCCCAAAGGCAAAGAAACCACAATAACCAACCAGTCAGGTTTATTCTTTGCTTTAAAAATCGCTCCAAAAGTGCCAGAACAGGTGCTGATGAATTTGGTTAATGAGATAATTTTCAGTCTGCTTTTTACTGGCAGGCTGCCCCCTGACATGGTGAGTTCTTTTTATGTTATAACAGCACCACATAAGAATCAAGTCACACATTTAGGACCTCCTGCAGTGTCTGGCATGCATTCATCTCACAACTCTTCAGAAGCTCCACTTGACAGCAGAAGCTAATTTTCAATTAAGTTTTTGCATTAGTGATCCCGATAGCATATAAAACATTTGTATTTGCAGCATTACCTATTTTTCACTTATTGAAAGATTTGAAAGGGAGTTCTATTAAATATATTAGAATACTTTGTCTCATCATTACCCCCTTTTCACTAGCTGTGCAGATTTATTCCTATTTTCCTGTAACCATCTACACATAAAATTGTTGGGTTAAGGCTGCTGTTAAGAACTTACTTTATGATTGTTTTCTGCATGTAAATTACCTCTTTTGGTAGAGATGGATAAATAACAAAATCTCTAAATGAGTTACAGGGTTTCTAGTGTCTTCTGACAACTTTACTTTGCTTGACTGAGTGTAGTATTTCCTTAGTTGTTGTTTTCTAATGTCTTAAACATATTATTTCTGGTTATATTAGGGCTTGCTGAGAAATTTCCAAAAAATATACCTAAATGTTAGATTTAGAGAACCTTTCCTGCTCACTTTCTTAAAACCTGTGAAGATCTGAAGAATATTCTCAGCTCTGAAAAAGACCCTATTCTGGTACTGGACTCTTACATTATAAGCTAACAGGAGGCTAAGAAAAAAATCCAAGGAAAAAAAGTCAAAGTTTCCAAACAGTCCAAGATCAGTGGGTTTTCCTAACAACAGGAACAAAACCATACAATTGGTAAGATGAATTTTTACATTATTGATGATTTATGGTGGAGATAATTGTCAGTACTGTTGTTCCAGCTTTGCTCTTGCCAAGTTTTCTTTGAATTCGCCTGCGTAATTGAAGAGTTCCCATACGCCAGCACAACCAGGAAAGCTCTCTAAGCTTCCTGTAAGTGTGAACTAATCTGATGAAATCCTGAGAAGCATCCTGGGTTATCATCAGACATCCTCTGTCCAAAGAAATTAAGACCATTATGTATAGTGGAGACAGGAATTCTGGCAAGGTAAGGCATCAGCAGCTCTCTAGTCTGGTATTTCTAGGTGCACTTTACTGGTCTTGGCATGACCAATATAACATCCCTCCAGCCTTTCCTAACACCCTGAAAAATCAACTGAGATGACTGGTGTAAAACTCCATCAATACCTCAGTACTACAAAAACATCACACACTTTTATGGCAAGCCATTCTCGAACAGCAGCATGCAGCTGAGACGCAGAATGCACTGCTGCCACACCCCACAACCCTACTCCCCCCAAAAAGTCTTTGTCGGTATTTCAATAGGACATCACCCATGCTAATGCTTTCAAGTGCAGGAGGAATAAAAATTTAAGTACTCCAGAGAAGTATCTTGACTGTAAAAAATAAAACACTTAAATGGTAATAGGTTATAAGAGCAGAATTACAATACATCATTTCTGTAATTTCCTTCTATCAAATGTATTCTTTAAAAAGAAAAATAAATGCTTCTTAAACTACAAAGTTTAGGAAGAAGTAAAAAACAGAGGGAAGTAAAAAACAGTCCTTTGCCACATAAAATCTTCCTGGTCATCAGAGTAAGTAACTGAATTGCTACAGTAAAGGATATTTAAAAGTCAAACACTTGATTCACAATGTTTCTTATTTTAATTTAAAATTTTCTTACAGACACACATAATCCAGGTAGGAGGAAGAAACTCCTGAAGAGCTTATTCTCTATCCTGGTCACACTGCTACCTTTAGACAGTACACAGATCCTGCTTTGAACAATTTCATGAACTTCCTTGCTCCATCAAGAATATTAAAAATTTTGCTATTGACATCCACAAATGTCATTGTAGAACATGACAGGAAATTCAGAGCAGTTGCGTTTTGCTGTTTTTAAACAGTTAATTCATTTCATTTGAACCACTATTTAAGAGAGAGCAACCTTCTGCAATTCTAGAAGACATAAATTTTACATCTGGCTCTCCATCTACAAGGTGTTTAACTATTTTAGAAATCTGTCAGCAAAACAGTGATTACAGTCCAATGACCAGCTTGGGAAGTTATCTCAACTATTAGGATATGTACATATTGGGAGAAAAAAATATTTGGGACTGGTGCTTTGAATTGTCTTTCAAACAAGAAAAGAGCACTTTCTGGCAGAAGAGTGAATTGCATTTCATTCATTTGTGGAATGGTGCATTTGCTTCTTGGTGACAACAACCAACGCTGCTCCATCTCAGAGCACTCAGTGCCTGACAGGAACACTGAACCCTGCTGGGTTGCTACTTTTTGACTGAGTATGAGACACACCAGAACCACGTTGGAAAGCTGCTCTGTGCTTTTCAAGAACAGCAAAGTTATTTTCAGAAAAATAGTGTTTTGAAGAACACAAATCCAATCCAACTCTAGCAGAAGTAAATACGCCTGGAATCGTTCACTATCTGGGACAAACTTCCCTGTTACACAACTCAAGAGAAACAGAGCAGGACCCAAGGGTATTATGCAAAAGCATCTACAACAGAGTCCATTTAAGACTTAAATGGAATATCTGACTCAAGCTTTATCTCAGGAGGAAGTTTATTTCTTCACAAACTGAAGAGGTGTGAAAAGATCTAAGAGATATAAAGACATTGGGCAGTTAGTTGGGAGACTTAAAAAACACTAGGAAGAGAAAATGCAAGCAGACAAACAAAATGTTGCTTCTCTTTTTTCATTTTGGTTACTGGTAGCCACTGTCAGGTACAGGATGGAATATGTATGAGGGACTGTGCATCACACAGAACAGTTTGGGTTAAAAGGGTCATGAGATGACCTTTAAACATCTTCTAGTCCAAACCCCTTGCAATGAGCAGGGCCATCTTCAACTAGAACAGGTTGCTCAGAGCCTCCTCCAACTTGGCCTTGAATGTTTCGAGGGATGGGGCATCTACCACTCCTGCGTGCAGCCTGTTCTGGTGTTTCACCACCTTAATCGCAAAAAACCAAAATAAATACCTTATATCAAGTCTGAACGTACCCTTTTTAAATTTAAAACAATAACCCCTTCTATGAAGTGGCTTAACAAATCTGAATGCATATTTATTTATTATCATGAAAAAATGAAGACTATATCTTGTTTGCCTTACAAAATCAACTTCTAAAATCACTATAAAATTTTTGTTTTATGAAACAGAAGGGCTACACTACTTATCTAAAATGCTTTATTGTCATGAAATTGATATATTTGCACAAACTGTCCTTCAAACTCCTGTAAACCAGAGAACAAAAAGCATCCTCATTTTTCTTTCTCCTCTTTATAGAGCAGACATCAATGTTGCAACCAGTCACAAGAACAACTAGAATTCTCCAGCAATTTTTAAAAATGCTAATCTAGGTTATCTGTCTGTGACATACAAGAGGTTACTACTCTGCCAGAACATCATCACAGCAGAAGACACTCCCTCCTGCATTAATTCAGGTGTAGAAGGAGAGTAAAATTTACTATGAGACAAATACCTGTAAATTCACGACCCACAAGTGTTAAGCCAAGAACTTAACACTTTGGGAAATGTTTCAAATCAAAACAACAATGTCCCAAACAGACGAATAAGTAGTATAAGAAGTAACATGATATGATCTTTTCCATCTAAAACAATTTTTTTTTCATTCTTTCAGCAAAAGCATTAATGCACCTGTGCCAAAAAGTATTAAAAATCTGTCATTTATCATCCTGCAGAAAGACTGCTTTGCTGTGGTACATTGACAGAAACAGAACAGTTTTGCCTTCCTGACAACACAAAGTGCCAGCAGAGCCTTGCATAACTAGATATGCTGGTTTGTTAGGGATGTCCTGACTCTGCATGGCATTCCCACCCCCAGGCATTAACCTCCAAGTCCTGCCTTGCTTTCCAATGGACTCCGGGGACATTTGCCTGCACCTGCCTCTCACTACTCCCCACAGTATCTGCCTACAAGAACATATATTCAGGAGAAAGAAGGAAAAGAATTATTCTAACAGTCATTGAATAATACAATTTAATTTTGTATTACATCATAGATGGGTTAAACTATGTGTAATGATACAACATTATCATGACACAATATAAATCAAAATATTTTAAAATTCAGATTAAGAAGTAACAACTCTTATTCTACAAGAAGAGTTATTTAGGAGCCTTTGTAGTCTTCCTCCTAATAGCAAAAGGCAAAGTTTAATATCAGCATCATCTTTAGCATAGCTGGTGGCTATAAACCATCTACAATTCCATATACAACTGGTATTTCTTCTTAAACCTGCCTACTTAAGAAAAAGTTTAAAGTCACAGAATCACAGAATGACTTAGCTTGGAAGGGGCTTAAAGATCATTTAGTTTCAACCACCCTCTCATGAGATCAGGCTGCACAGGACTCCCTTCAACATGACCTTGAACATTTCCAGGTATGAGGCAGCCACAATTTCTGAGAGCAACCTAATGCCACAGTCTCACCACCCTCCTAGTGAAGAATTTCTTCCTAACATCCAAGCTAAATCTTCTTTTAGTTTCAAACCATTCCCCCATGTCCTGTTACTATCTGCCCATGTAAAAAGTCCTTTCTCTTCTTCTTTATAAGCCCCTTTGGGTACTGCAAGAAGCTGTAAGGTCTCCATGGAGCCTTCTTTTTTCCAGGTTTAACAGCCCCACTTCTCTCAGCCCATCTGCACAGCAGAGGTGCTCCAGCCCTCTGAGCATCTTTGCAGCCCTCTCCGGACCCACTCCAAGAGGGCAACATCTTTTTTGTGCTGGAGGCCCCAGGGATGGACACAGCATTCCAGAGGAGGTCTCACGAGGGCAGAGCAGAGGGAGAATCCCCTCCCGTGACTCCTCCTGTTCTATTGCAGCCCAGGATACAGCCGGCTTTCTGGGCTGCAAGTGCACACAGCTGACTCATATCGAGCTTCTCTTACATCATATTCCCCAAGTCCTTCTCTGTAGAGCTGCTCTCCAGTAGCTCTTCTGGGAGTCTGCACTAATGACTGGGATTGCCTGGACCCAGGTGCTGCACCTCGCACTAGAACCTGAGGCTCTCATGCTTGCCCAGGTCCCCCAGATGGCATCCCTCCTTCTGTTGTATCAACAGCATCACAGTTTAGAGTACA
Source organism: Brachypodius melanocephalos (assembly GCA_013398615.1). Classification (NCBI taxonomy): domain Eukaryota; kingdom Metazoa; phylum Chordata; class Aves; order Passeriformes; family Pycnonotidae; genus Brachypodius; species Brachypodius melanocephalos. The sequence continues at coordinate 9,854,520 of VZSR01003371.1, read as the reverse complement.
AGCAGAATTTCTGACCAGTGACAATGAAATTGTTCCACTTGAAATAACAGAAATTAAAAAATAAAAAATAAAACCCTAATGTTCTTTCAGTGTACAAACCCCCTCAGAAGTGGTGTTACAACTGAAAACAAAAACTCAGTCATCCTGTCTGTCTTCTCCATCGGTCCAGTGACTTTATAATATTTGGAGCAAAGAAAAACCTTGAGAAAATTATTACAGCAGGATAAAACTAAAATAAATACAGTGTTTCAAAGAACGAGAGTGCTAGAATACCAGAAAATGCTACATTTATATGCACAGACAACATATTTGTGCCATTTTTCTGCAGAGCTACAAAGAATTATATATACTGATTTTTCTGCATTTCAGAAAGCTTGAATCAGTTACTCAATGGGTGCAACTAGCTTTGCAGGTAAAAATGTGAAATGTTCCCAGCTAGAGGGGAAAAAAACCAAGCCCCAAAATAATCCTAAAATAAATTCTTTCACGCACACAGAGAACGTATTTGATACTGATGTACATAGGTACCTCCATTAATTCAAAATTAGGAAAAAAAAATTGCTTCACTGTTTGGGGTAGAAAGAAAATTTTACAGTTTCTTACAGAATCAAGTCTTCTCTTAACAACAGTGTCACACAGCTTTGTTTTACTTTCTGACGTTCTGCTACAGTTGAGAACCATCACCAACTGCTGTCACTTAGCAGACTGTCTTTTTAAATATGGTTAATGTAAAACACTTCCAATTAATGACTGAATGAATAAGGAGCACTTGATAAAGAAGCTGCCACTAAACTTTCTGCCATTTTTTGCTACAACTCATGATGTTTTAATTATGGCTCTGCTATTCCAGGGTTGTAAAACAGGGAATGAGTAAAAATTTTCTTAAGCAAGAATGTTCTTGGGTGTTTGATCTTTGTATGCTTTCCACCCTAGCCAACAAGAAGGAAGATTTAATCTGTGGAACAGAGAGCAGCTACCAAGTGAGCTCTAAGTGGTGTCCAGGTGTTAGAAAGACAAATTACATGGGGGTAGAACTGTCTTGTTAAGGGCTAGGGCTTGACATGTTTCAATGACCTCAGACCTCATGGGAAGTTAACAAAGCCTGGGAAACAAGATGTACCACTGAGAGTGGACAGAAAGAATGCAGAATTTATGGGCTGCAAGGACACTTAGCAGAACTCCCAAGTGTCGTAGT
>VZSR01003371.1:9710281-9853225 GCA_013398615.1 Brachypodius melanocephalos | reverse complement strand
TGCTGCATCAGCTCCAACCAGGTAAAGGGTAATTCTGGCAGGGGTAGATCCCAACCACTAACCCACAGATCACTGACCCAAGAAACCCCTTGACCCAAAAGAAGTGAAAGATGGAGCATGTGGACTAATTAGCATAAGTAAGAGAATCATTAACCACCAGAAGGTAGAATAGTAACTAAGAACTATGCAACTTGCAATCAATGAACATTAATGCCTTTGTTTGGTAAAATGTATAAACAGTAAAAGGTTTTTATAGTTGTTGTGTTTGATTTGTGGAATACCACTGAGCACCCAGGCTTGTGAAACTCTGAAGTAAATAGTCACTGTCTCTCTCAAGTGTGGCTGTTTCACACAAGGTTACAAATGCAATTTTTCTGGACAACATCAGTTGCCCAGTGAATTCAGATCAGTCAAAAGTAAACAAACATCTTAGGCTGTAAGTATTTCCAGTATTCAAGTTGCTGTCATTAAAGCAGATTTCGGACATAAACAGTGATAAACACTGTCCAGAACCTCTTACTGAGAAGGAAAAAAATAGACATGGCTTCTAATTGAAAGGATATTGTGAATATTTGAGGTGGCAGCACACTGGACTGCTGGAAGGTACACGTTGTGATAATGGTGATTGTGTTAAATTTCAGTTAATGATTTCAGAGTAGATCTGCAGAGGGTTTGACAACTGCAGAGTCACAAAACATCCAGAATATGTAGTCTCTGGCCTTTCCTCTGCTTTTACAATAAGGGAGAGAGTCCACTCTTTCCTCTCTCTCTACAATCCTCAGCAGAAAACAGGCAGTAAGCTGTATTTCCATGACTGTGATTTCCTACAGCAGGCATCTCCACTTAATACAGCTCTAAATCCCCTTTGCGGTTCAGATCCCCATGGCCTTTTATTTAAAAAATAAGGCAGGTGTTGATTTTTTTATCCTCAGGTGCAATTGAAAAACCGTGTTATAACAGCCCTTCACACAATTATAATGATGGCAGTGCTTCCCCAGCAAATGACTGATTCATTTTTCTGCACTGGGAGCCCCAAACGTTAGTCTAGAGATCTAGGCCCTTCCCTAAGGACCAATAAATCTTTAATTATTTTATACAAAGTGACCCAGTTTCAATAGAAAACTGGCATCCTGTAATATTTTTAATGGTAGTTCTATGGTTAGCTCTGGTCTGAACAAAAGACTTCTACAGAGACAGAAGAGGCCTCTACTGCCTATTTCTCTGATGATATTTGTGAGCAAGAATTCAGTAATTGCATTTCTCAAGGCAACCAATTTTCCAGCATACATTAGTAAGAAACACTTACTGATTTGGTACCCTTTGGTGACACAGATTAAGTTAAAAGCAGGTGAACAGTGACTAGTTTAGCAATAGAAAAGGTTTCTATTAACTTGGAAAAATACAATACCTATGAACATACAAACTCAAATCCTTCCAGAATGGAAGTTACCATGCAGATATTTTAAGAATTTCACCTTTAGGTCTGGGTAATTCAATGTGTCTGTGCACAGAGCCTTTCCCCAGTGCCTCACTGGCAGAAGCTACTGATGGCCATGCTGGTATGACCCAATGCTGTAGCTGCAGCCTGCAGAGAGCCAGTCAATCCCACAATGTCCCACTGATATTTACAGAAGCACACACTGACACAGCTGTGCAGAATGCAGCACAGAAGCAGTGAAAATTGTTGAACTTAGCAAGGGCTGTTGTGGAAGATCAGTGATCAGGCCACCCATCTCCCTGCTGTTCGTGTGGGAAGTGGTCATGATTAACAGCAGAAAAGGTCAGAGGTATGGGATACAAGCGATGAGTGCTAAGGCACTGAAGAAGAAAATACCTTGGTATGATATTTTTTATATAAATATATATATATATAAAATTTCTGGTCAGCAATATCAGAGGTAATTCCTAGAAGGATGCACAGTGACAGGTGCTCATTCCCTTCCTTGCAATTTGCTGCAATTAAGGCTATAGTTTTATGGACATTTTAAGCTAATGTAAACCTTAAAAAGAAATAATTCTGCCCCTACCTTGAGCCAGCACAGCTGTGGTGAACCAAAAGCAAGAACAAATTCAAGCTAAAAGTGAGGCATTTTCCCTTCTCTATAACATTTATTGCTTTGTCTCTGAGCCAATTCTTCTTGTAATCTGTAAAATGCTGGAGCCAGTACAAGGGAGATTTTGGCAGAGCAAAAGAAGCTGGGTATGGCAAGGGAGGAGGAAAAACCTCTTTCCATCACAGTGCTGGTTTCCAAAACTTTTATAAAATTATGGCCTACAGCAGCCATTTACAGCTTTTTCATCCACTTCTCCCTGCTAAACATCTAATGACATTTTAATGTCCTACAGCCCATACAGTTTTGTGTTTTTTTAATTTAAAAGTTCATAGTCCAATACATGTGATAATTTTTTCCATATTTATAAATACTCATAGCAATCTAGCTGAAAATATAAAATTAGACAAAAATTGTAAGAAATACAATTAATTGTACTTTACAACTTGTTGCAAACAGACCTAAGGGCCAATTTTGACATTATTTTGATTTTACATAAAGTTCCTACCTAATGTGGCACTTTCTATTCATCATTCATGTTTGAAGGAAGAAATTAAGGCCATTTAACTTACATCCTGTTCCAAACACTGCTAACAACTGTGTCCTCAACCCTTTCCATTTGCAATAAATGGATGCATTTGGCAAACGAATATTAAAATCATCTAAAGTGGACAGACTATTCCAAGAATTCCCACTGTTATCAGTTACTAGAAACACTACAGAGATTTCTAGAAAGAGGAGATATTAAAGCAAGAGGAACAACATAAATTGTTTGGTCATTATATGATATTATCATAGAATCATAGAGTAGGCTGAGTTGGAGGGATCCATCAGCATCATTGAGTCCAGCTCCTGGCCCTGCACAGGCCATCCCCAGGAGTCACACCATGTGCCTGAGAGCATTGTCCAAATGCTTCTGGAGCTCTGTCAGGTTTGGTGCTGTGACCCCTTCCCTGGGAGCCTCTTCCAGTGCCCAGCCACTCTCTGGGAGAAGCATCCCTTTCTAAAATCCAACCTAAACCTCCCCTGACACATCCTCAGGCCATTCCCTTGGGTCCTGTCACTGTCACCACAGAGCAGAGATCAGTGTCTGCATTTCATCTTCCCCTCCCAAGGAAGTTGTAACTGCAGGGAGGTCTCCTCTCAGTCTCCTTTTCCCCAGGCTGAACAGACCAAGTGCTCTCAGCCACTCCACACAACTTCCCCTCAAGGCCCTTCACCATCTTTTTTGCCCTCCTCTGTCAGTGTTCTGCACATACTGTTGGATTTTCCAATACCAGCAAGACCTTTACAGCATAGTGCAAAAGAAAACTAACACGGTATTTCAAAAAGGAGCAGTATGACTTGGAATAAGGACAAAAATGGACAGATTCTAGGGCTAAGTACGATAACCCAAAAAAGGACAAGTTGTGTCTCAAAAATTAACTTTTTTTTTAATCCTTCTGAACCATGGCAGAAGAAAGAAGGAATTCAGAATGATGATGAGTAAACACATTAAGGAGCACAAGCCTTTTAGTCAGTAGTTCAGCAAAAAAGTGTTGGAAGCTACAGAATGATGACAGCATAAACACATAAAATGCTAAGCCCATTACATATTTTGGTTGCTGCTCTTTTTGTCACTCATACTTTTACATGAATCAACATTCTGTGTCTATGTCCCTTTTCCTGCTCTCTGGCCCAATAAAGTCACCATGATCGGGGAATTTTAACAAAGAATATCCATCTTGGTTTCAAGTGAAGGGAAGACAAATTGATATTCAGGCCACAATCCAAGCATGCCCACTGACCCAGTATATTTACAAATATTACATAACCTGAACAGAAAATAAGATGGAGTAACACCATGAGATCTTTTGAACAGCTATCTTAGCAATAAACTTAAAGATACGTACGTTATTTAAAATCAGGTGATTTTGAGAGAGATAAATAAAATAAATAAAATTTATTTCACACTAAAAAATGTTGCAAGTAAGTGCTTCAGCTCAGTGGAATTCTAATTATATCACCAAGAGCAAGACACATATGAAACAGTCAGCAAAAAGCATTACAGAAGGACTGTCTCACAGCAAGGACCATTTTGAACTAGAGATACAAAACACAAAGCAAGGCAGCCGTGACCTGGATTTACCTGAATATTTTCACTTTTCCTTCTTAGAAAGAATTTGCATGTTAGCCAATAATATTAAAAAATTATTATACATAGTGAGGAAGCCAAGACTTCTAAGAAATAGAAATTACTGCCCATGAAGAGGAAATCTAACACATTTAGTAACCATCTAAGGCACCCAACAGCAATTCAATGCAGTTCATCTGCACATTCTTCTGCCTGAGAAATTCCAGACAGAAATACAGCTGCTCTGCGGCTGCTGCCCTTACAAACCACCCTCTTGATGCTTCTGTCCACATCTTATAACTTAAATATGAAACTTGACTTTGCAACCCTATTACTAATTCATGCATCACATTTCAGGCAAATACTGTACTCTAAATAATTTCAAATGTAAATTAGATAAACTGACTTCTGATAGAAGGTATTTTTATAGTAACACCTGCAAAGTATCTTGATAGCAAGACATTCCTCCCAGACTATAGAGTGCAATGTGTGTTCATTCACCTACTCAAAAATAAAAATTGTTTGGCAATAATTTTGTTATTATGGTACTTATTTCTAGAGCATTTATTGAAGTATTAAACATACACTCAAATATACTGAGAGCATTAATTACTGTGTGAGTTGAAAAGCCATCCATTTCAAAGTTAAGCTAGACAAAGTAGTTTACTTACAGCGTTAACAGTTATTATTACTTGAAATTCCAAAAATGCAAGGAGAACCTAGCTGAAAATATGACTGCTTGTCACCTAAACATGCTCTCTTTATCCAGGGATCAAAAACACAGCTGTGAAAATACTGTAAGTCTTGTCCAGATCAAAAAAACCCCAACCTAAGCTGGTTCAGATAGAAAGCTCAAGGAGAGAAAGACTCAAACTAGCAAAGCCACATCTTGTTAAAGCATATGTCTCACGTCTACAATACTTTGAACACATGCTAGAACATACCGGATGCATTATCACAGTTATTGCCTTGACAACAAAGCTAGAGTTAATAGTACAGGGGAGTCCTTGTGCAAAAAAACTGAAATTCAAGAGGAAGCAATGGAAGTATCAGCTGTACTTTCAGATACAATCTGAGGAGTTTCTCTGGGAAGCTAACAAAAAGCCAAAATTGTTTAAAATTTACTAGTTAAATAGAAGTCCTTCCCAAATGCTGCTCATTGCCCAGCAAAATAATTCAAATAAAGGAAAAATAAGGAAATCTCTTTTAAATAAAAGTGTTTGTTGAAACCTTTAAATTTTTCAATGTTTTTTTTTTTTCTTATAGCTGAGGATTAAAAAAGAATTTTAAAGCAAATGGAAACAGAATGTGTTGCAGTAACCAAGTATCTTTGTCCCCTACACATTTTTAAAAAACATCACATTTTCTCCAGTACTGCTCTTGGATACTGGATTTAGGAAAGTTCTCCTGAAAATAACCTTATATCAAACTGCACTTGGTCTCAAGTACTAAATTCACATCATTATTTAGCAGAAAGGCTTTTTTTTTTTTTTTTTACTGTTGTTCCATGATATCTCAGCTTCTTTCTACCAGAAAACCCCTGAGGTATACCAAAAATATTGCCCTTGCTTTTTTACATTTCTAACGCATGGCATAAAACAACTTTATTTCTCTATTAAGAACACAGTCATAAAAACAGTGATGTGTTTAGTCTAAAGGAAATACTCCTGTGAGAATTTGGTTTATTCCACACATACCATGTATGATTTCCATAGCTCCTAGTCTTTAAAAAAAAGACTTAAGGCCAATAAATAATTTCCTTTTCATTAGAAAATGACGATAATGAAATTAATTACTTTATGTTCTCACTAACTTATTAACGTAAACAATCTGTTTAGGATACAATAATATTTAAAACCCAGCGAATGTACTTGCAGCAGTGAATTAGAAGAAGAATCGAGATTCCCAGCTACTCACAGATTTGTCTTTTTAGAAATAAATTTACTACTATGACTTGAACTTATAACTGGACTGTACTCGGTGGACATGGCATAACCTTATCAGAGTTGTACATGTTTATCTGAGAAAAAAAATTCAACAGCAATTATGAATTATGCTCATTCTGTCTTCAGCTAAAGCTCACTCATTTCAAACCATTCTAGAAGTGCGTAAGTACCTTTAGCAGATGTGGCACTGACAACATATTTGGAACAGAACAGAACTTTAGCTCTGGTGTGCCCCCACACATTCACAGATAAAATGCAAGGCTAACTAAGAAATGCAGCTCATGGTGTAACAGAGAGAAGCTGAAGAGTTCAGCACTGTGAAATTCAGTCCTGCTTACAATCTGCTTACAGATTTGTTTGGCTTGGAAGGGACCATAAAAATCATTCCTACCCCTTGCCATGGGCAGGGACACCTTCCATTGAACTGGGTTGCTCAGAGCCTCAACAGCAGAATGAACCTCAGTGCCAACAAAAGGCTTTTTGCGATCAAAATGTTAAATCAAGGCACTGGCAACAATCTTTGCAATCTATGTGCCTGCTGTGTACAACCAGTAACATATACAGGTCCGTCTAAATGAACACACACAACTATGCATCCTGCCAACTCTATGAAAAAATGTCATTTTTGACTGCAGATCAAGGTAAGCACCTACAAAGAAATTGATAAAGATGTTTAAAACCTACATGAACCCTAATATTAGAAAAAGTCATTTGTGGGGGGTTTTTGTTTGGGTTTTTTTTTTTCAACCTTTTGCATGGAAACCAGAAATGAGAATAATATCCCTAGAAAATTGTACTTAAAAATTATAACAGAAGTATAGAGCAGAAATACAAAATAAAAATCATATTCCACATCTCAATAAGGAATGCTGTTCTATAAACTATGTCATGAACTTCTAATTTTAATGTAAATCTAGCAGTTCAAAAAAGAGGCCAAGGTAAACTATTTATTCCTACAGAATGAATGCATTTCCTTTACTCTCTCTATGATTGTGATATAATGCAAAATTATGTATTTTATTTTATAGATTTTTGTAACTAACATCACCTCTACTTTTGCTGACATACTCTTCATGATTATATCTTAAATCAGATAAAGAAAGTAATTCTGTTTATAACTTGATTAAGATACAATAGATTAGTGAAAATTGTGATGTACACATTTCAAGTTTCTTCCAGTCTGACTTGTTAATTAATATTTTCATTTTTAAAAGACCCACCTCACCTTAAATAACAGCAATAAACTCACACTGAATTCTCTTAAAGATGTAATCTTATGTTTTGATTGTCTTAAGCATAGCACTGAAAAGGTGGACAAATCAGACTACTGCTGCCAGTCAACATAGATTTTATGGCAGCCACATATTAGATTAAACTACAGGACTATATTTAACCTGAGAAGATAGGGTCCCATTTACGTAATCCTACTTTAGGAGCTTCTAATGAGTTACTGCAGCCTAACCCAGATATGCCTGCCAGCAAGTTCCCTGCTCTTTCATGTCAACTCAATGATGAGAGAACAATTTCATTGTAAAAATTGCTGCATAGCATGAAAAGTACTCTTGTTAAACATGGCAATCATCAATATAATCAGTAACCTAAAAATAAACTCCTCCCTAATTTAGCCCATATTTATAACACAGACTCTTTATTTGTATTATATTTGCTACATAACTATAGTCAGTGTTATTAAAAAAGAGATTGCTAAGGCAAGGAAATAGGTAGTCAATGGAATTAGGTAAGAAAAAAAATTGCTAAGTTCTTTGACTTTAAACCATTCACTAGAGAGAGCAGATGCCTGCATTTACAAGTCAATGAACACATGCAGAAGTTACTGAAAGATGCTTTAGGACTCAAATTATATATTAAGTGAGTTATTATCACAGTGGCCTCGTTTTACCTTGAAAATCTACTGACAAGGGTGCTCATCCATGTTAGAAATTCTTCATCTTTCAGAGAGCATTCTCTGAGAGTCAGGCTTCCCCAGCTGAGGGTCCTGCATCCCACCACCTGCCCGGCAGGCACATATGGCACGTGGGGATCAGCGGCACCGGGGCCAGCACCGCTCACGCAGCCACATCTGCTGCTGATCAAAAGTGGCATTAATGAAAGGCTAAAAGCAGTTCATTTCACTCCTGCATGCTGACAGACAGCTGTAGTGACAAAAGGTGTATGGGAAGAGCACCACATTAAGATTATAGATGGGAAAAGGAGCAGGGAAAAGGATGAAGCTGCTCAGAACATGCTTTCTGACCCAACTCATCTACTGTAAACACACTGCTAAATGCAATCACACTACAGCTTCAAATCAAGCACAGCATGAGGATTTTGCATTAAATGCAAAACTGTGATGTAAGAAACAAGGACAGCAATAGTATAACTAAAAACAGAAGAAATAGTTAAGAATTCACCATTACAACTTGTCATTGCATTACACAACTTCAGTTCCTGTCGCCTACAGATCTGGCTATGTTTAAAGCGTTCTTCACTTGAAGTTCATCTCAACAAATGATCTCAACACAAAAAATGTAGATGTATAAAAATAGTTTGAATTTCGGTGTCTCTAGTCGCTTTCTTTACACTGTATCTGCTGATACTGCACATACAGGAAAAGTACCAGAAATGCAGTTCAAAGAAATGTCTTTTCTGAATGCCACATTTTCTCTGGGGCATTAGGATGCCTTTCTCTATTATTATATCAGGTCCACAGATTTCAAGATTCAGAGCAGAGCAACTATACTAGGCATGGAGACATGGCATTCCCAAATCCAACCAAGGCAAATAGACCATAAACATAGTATCTTGGCTTCAAGTGCTAATTGTTTCCCTACAAAGCTGAAGCTGAAGTCCAGCGGGAAGTGCTTTTGCTAATTTAGCTCTTCACAAAGGAAACAAAGAGGTGCCTCAAAGACAAACTGTTTACATTTATTCTACTTAAGTATTTTATAAAAAACTCGATGACAGGAAAACAAATAATGGCCTCCAATCTAGCAGAAATTTTGTCATTGGCTTGGTTGTTCACATGAAATGCATTAATTTTAATGCAGCTCTCTCTGGGAGAGAGGGAGTTGTGAATCCTCCTCCAATGACCCAGTCATAAAGTGCAGAAAAGTGAACCATCTCACAAGCAGCTACATCTTTGTGTACATCATATTCTGCACAATGAGGTGAAAGATAGAGAAGAAAAAGTCTGAAAGTTAATTTTCTATAAATGTGGCTTTGATAAACTGAAAGACTATTTTTTAGCATTCTTCTCAAACTCAAGAAAGCTAATCTGTATGTCCAAGAAGAAAACAATAAAATCAGTAGAAAACCTGGCATTAAACAATGACTCAGCATGCTGACTGAGCCTCAAGCTCTGAATAAAGTATTTATAACATATTGAAAATTTAGAAGGGTGGTTGCACTCACTCAAAGAGAAAAACAATAGGTATTAGTGAGCCAGTAGTAAGGTAACTAAAAGCAAAAATCAGAAATTAGAAAATAAGTAGGTTGCTATTTAAAGAAAGACTAAAAGGTCACTTTTCCTAATGTTAGGGCAATTCAGAAAAAAAAATTAACAAAAACACTGTAAATAATCTGGAAATTTAAAGTCATTCAATATCACATAATCTTGAAGTAATAAGTTGATGTTGAATTCAGAAAGAAAAATTCCATGCTTAGCACCAGTAAAATTTATTATAAAATATATTTCTTTGGCATTATAAAGGTAAATCTGATTACTAACATTTATTATTACAAATGCATAAGATAAAGACATATTATGAATATTCATGAAAGTGCATTACACAAATGCAAGATGGTCCGTGCAGACTGAAATATATATTATATTCTACAAAGCAAGACAATCTCAATGGAAGAAAATAAGCAATTACATAGAAAAGGAAACGCAGAAAGGAACACATACCAAGCTGAAATTCGAGTTACACAGGAGGCTTAGGTGCTTTATGAATAAAGAAGGAACAAAACCTCAATAAGTGAGAAATCATGCTATGAAGAAAAAAGAGGAAGCATATCAACTAGGTATACAATAATATGCAGGTTATTGTCCAGTGACATAAAACATCAGCACATGAATTCTGTTTATCAAAAACAGAATGACTTTTAGCCAGGTTAGAAATTGCAAAGCTGAGCTCCAACCTACAGATCAACACTACGAACATGGCATCTTCCTAGTGGCTCAGTATCTTGTCTAGAAGGATGACAAAGGAATTTATTCCTTTCCTGCCATGTGGATAGGCAGAACAACAACTAAACAGCCATCAGTTTTGAGTACACTGCTTTCTGCCTTATCAGGAACAGGATGATAGTTTTGTCTCCTTGACATACTTCCATAGCCAGCACTCCAAACACAGACACAGGAAATCAAATTTCCTTGGCATTAAAAGATGAAATAAATCTCTGCACAGAGACTATTATTCCCCACACATTCCCCTCACTCAGGAAGAGAAGCAGAGTCAAATTCTGATCCAACTGGCAGACTGTCCCTTTCCTTGTTGCAGTGATGTAGACATCAATTCTGAACTGTATTGTTCAGCATCACTAGAGGCATATCCAAGGCAAAAATCACTCATATATAAAAGTCTGGCCACATACTGCAGGTTAAGGCCCCTGTGAAATCCAATGTTCTTAGAAATGCTCTTTTTTTTTTTTTTTTTTTTTTTTTTGGCCTTGTAGTAAAAAACAATTGACTGTTTACATGATTTTCAACACAAACACCACACCAGTCTACTCCATTACCAAACCATTACCAGTCTACTCTATTACTGAACCAGAGAAAGAAAGACAAAATTTAATGGAACTGCTTAAGTAATGAAGCTTTGGTATTTAATTGATTTGCTTGAAACTATGAATTGCCAAAACCAAAACATTGTTTTAACCTGACAGTCCCACTGAGACCAATATTGCATACTACACTGCAAGTTTATTCTAAGCTGTTTATTAGCAAAAACACAGCATGCAGAAAAGATATTTCCAACACAGAGCTGCCTTTGATTCTCTGCTTGCCATGGTTATAGGATAAAAGTTCATTTTCATATCTGCATAGGTACTACCTAGTCTAGTTTGAAGCCCAGATGACAGAACTAAGGGTTGACAGTCTTCAGTGCCGCTCTACAGCTCTACAAGTCCAGATTTCCTGCAACTCATTTCCAGCATTCCCCTTGGACGCAGGTGTTTATCAGGTTGTTGTTTTTTGGGGTTGTTTTTTTTTTTTTTTTAATTTTAACAGCATTTAAGACTTCAGCCACCATTTCTCCAACATCTTGCTCACCTAAGTGAGTCTAGATACCACAATGCAGAATATTAGCTGAACATAACATACTGCTCCAATGGGATTTATGAGCTTCATATAGCACAGAAGATGGTGCTGGGACATACTTTAAAATATCTGAAAAAATAAGAACTCTTTTATCAAGGGGATGAAGTCTCTGTAAAGGGGATGTCAAGCTAGAATGCATTTGGTCTTGTTTAACTGGCTGTAAGTCAAAAGGACAGAAGTGGTCAAGGAAAGAAGACCAGGAACAAATCGCGGGATCTGCAGTCAGAGAATGAATGGTGAGTGCATGTGCAGGACCAGGTTCCAAAGGGAACCACTTCTGCTGTCAGTGAGTCATAACATCTCAGCAGAGCACACTAAAAATATTTACCTGGAAAAAAAAAAAAAGGGAAAAAAATCCAGAACTAGTTGACTGTTTTCCGTTGAGGAGAAATTATTAATAGTCACAAAAGCCTTGCTCAGGAATTTTAACACGTGTTTCAATCCATCTCTCTGCTCTTGATGTTTTGTTTGAACAGTCTAGTACAATTTTATGTGTTACCCCAGAAGTGTTGTAAGACAGAGCTCCAGTGTACCACAGGTCTCTAAGCTGATATCCAGCTAAAGCACATGTGGAAGAGAGACCTGCAGTTTACTACAACAAAGTAGGAACACAATCAGGTTGACTCTCCCCTCTCTCAAGTTTATGTTAAGATGAAATGTTTCTTGTCTCTGTAACAGTGGCTTTTATACAGACAAAGAGTGAGATCTTTTCTCCTCTGAAGTTGCATATGTCTCCTTTGCACAGCAAGTTACAATGAGGACAGCAATGGCCATAATCCTGTACCAATGGTGTTTGCATGCAGCAGCTTCTGCCACCTAAATGCATGTGACACGCAGCATTTCCATCAAACACCTTGGAGCCAAGCACAGTTTTAAAACCTACAGCAAAAATTAAAAACTAAGTTCTCAGAACATTAAGAAAGATAATCTGTTATTTAGGGAAAGTTAAATCCTATCTGCCAAAATCAGGTAAGAACTTGACACGTCATGCACAACATCTGAGGATTTCCACACTGATGCTGGTCTGCTGAGAGCCACCCAAAGCACAAGCATTATTTTCCCTGCTTATGTGCTCCACGCAACATGGAAGCTGTAGGGATACACATTACTGACAGTCACTCAGAAAGACCAGTCTCAAAACTGACTCCTCATTTTTTCAGTAGACAGGAGCACCCACACCTACACAACTCACTGCAGCCTTGCACTGAACACTCACTTCTAAATACCCAACTGCAGGCTCACAGACCTGGAGTGAATGACAAACCAGCACTCTCAGGGCAATAGTCACTGCCTTCTTTATTGCCTTGGCCATCTCACTGACGAGGGAAACACTGCGCGTATAGACTGCGAGAACTCCTGTGCTTCAAAGGCACAGCCATTTCTCATCATCCAAAACCTACTAGAGACTGAGATGCAGTAAGAATATACCCCCTGTCCTGCACCCAAAGCATCAGTCTATCAAGAGTCTACAGCAATTATGAACACAGGCAAAACCACATAGCCAGGAACTGTGGTCTGCCAGGTTAGCACACAGATCTCCCTCTTGGCCAGTCAACAACTCCAAGTTCAGAAACAAACACAGAACTATTGCTTGTGCATCTCCAGTGTATTCAACATGTTGTCTCCACCTTCTGGAAAACTTCATCCAGATCTGAGGTCTGCCACCTAATAGAATAGATTCAAACAGACAGCACACACAGTTGCAGGTCAAATGCATCAGTGGATGAAGAATACAGCTCCTGACCACTGAAGGCTGTTGAAAAATGCTAAGAAATAAGTTTTAGGGCAGTTCAAATGACAGGGCTTGGCACGTGAACTGAAAACAAAACTAAGGGCAATCAATGAATCCTAACCACACAGGTATGGATGATACGAAGCTTTTTTGCATGGATATTCACAGGTAGGTTTAATGAGTCTCAGAATACAATACATTCTGATTACATTTATTTGCATTGTAATTCATAGGTGTACTGTGTTACTTTTATACTAATACAGAGAGTTAGTACCACAGAAGAAGGTCTGTGCACTTCCTCAATCACTTAAGTTTTCTTCTGTGGCTCCAAAGTCACATTTGTCTACTGAAATCCTCAAAATACATACAAGTACCAATTTACAGATCCACTTTTCAGGGCAGGTTTCATCAGTCACAAACATCTGCAGCATGGGCCATGTTAAAAGCTGGGGAAAAAAAATCCAAATTTAAATTTTACTGCAGATTATTTACTGCTGATTAAAGAATGATATATATGTAATCAAATCCCCAAAACAGCTCTTCCCATGCACAAAGGTCAGGGTCACAATGACTGTAACTCCTACTGTCAATCTCACTGCCTAGACTGTTATTTACATCCAGTGTCAATTCAGAACTCATGCAATAAAGGGGATAAATGTATGTATGATGGATCCATGTCATACAGACTGTATCTGAGATCAGAATCAAATGAGTCAGTATCAAGAGGGTTCTTATTTTTCTACTTAAAAATCTACTACCATTGCAAGGGAGAAGCCATGACAACATTTCTGTCACCCACAGGGTGAGGCACATCTCAGGCCATATGAAACAGGAAAAAGAAAAAATGGTTTGTGTAATTCAAAACCCTCAAAAATATGAGTTCCATATTATACAGATTCATTGTCAAATAATGTATCTCAAACTTAATGATTCCTTCCATATTAAAAAAAAATTATATCAGAAAACAGAATGACATAGCTTAATCTGTGCAGAACATGCACTCCTCCATCACAACAAAGCACTACAAAATAAGAACATGTAGCATTCTGACATCAACAAAGCTGCCTACAGAGACACCCACTCTTTCTTATTTTCTCTGCAGCATATTCTTTTAACTCGCTCATGTCCTTCTGCATCTTTCTCACCATTCTTGTCTTATCTACTTCCCATACAGCTTCTTCAGACTTCATTGTTTTCACATGAAGACTGACCTTGGAAATAGTTACTCCCATACAGACAGTTTAGAATACAGCATCCATTTTAATTTTTACTTCTCCTGCTATATTTATACCAACAAAAATAATTTCCTAGAGGAACAGAGACGTTATTCCAGAGTATCTGATGTAACTAGAACAGGAGAGTGATTCTGCAGATCTAAGCTCCATGCTGTGATAGATTCACACACTTGGTCCCACCTCCCAGTAAGGAGCTGCCAATTACTGCATTCCAGTGCAGGACCATAGATTTTTTCCAGCTCCCTCAGTCCACGTGCAAGTTACAGCTGATTATGGGAGTTGAAGCAGCAATGCATTTTTGCATCAGATGTGCAAAGGCTACGCATATTGGACTGGGTTTGAAAGAGCAAACGGGCAGTATATATTGGGGGAGTTTTCTGCAGGTTAGAATTATCATTTTTGACAATCATGGTATTTACAGCTCTGCTTTACTGATTTTATACTTGCAGATCTAAATGTTAAAAAATGCACTGTATTTATTACCTCAAGTGATAAGGGAATCCTCTAAAGGTTTTAGATCCTTCCCTGCTTTGTGTGAGGAAACGGCAAATAACTGGAATCCTGTGTTGCTTTTGTGCTGTTAGAAGGATTAGCCTCTCCTCAGTTCCTGGACAATACATATATTAAGTACACTAAGTGCTGTGATTAGAGCTTAAACACTGTTTAAATCAGACACAGCTCTAACACATCCCCTTGTAAAGCATAATTTATCATTATTATGCAATTATGTTAAAGTGCTAGTATGCAGGAATCTTCTTTTTTACTCAGTTCATCAGATAGGCTGTCTCCACAAACAGATTTATCTGTATATTAATTCTTGGAGTATTTTCTGAGTACACACAAAATTCTCAGCACTTAAATTTTTACTCTTAAAAACCACAGCTTTTAAACCCAATACCTAGACTCCTAATCACTCACTAAATAGACTAAATCTAGCTCAGATATAGCTAACCATGGCTATGGTCATGGTTCCCTTTTTGATGCAGAAGTAGGTATCTACTTTTTAGACTACATATCATCCAGGAAAGGCTAAGGTGAAAAGGTGGAGAAAAAAATTACAATAAGTCCTAAAAATATTTCAAGCTTTCTTACACAGAGGACAGTAGCAAAAAAAAAAAAAAAAATTAAATCTGCAAGCAATAATACATAAACAAAATATGTGTTATTGACATAAAGGCAGGGTTGGTACAGCTAGTTGAATGCAGTAAAGCTTTGGGATTTTGTTGCAAGAGGTAGTAATAGCTCCAACCTCTTGGCTGGTCAAATATAGAATCTAAAAAATTCTGAGAAATTTCAGCATATGATGGCAATCTATTCAAAAAATCCAGAGCCAGACAAAACCCCAAAAAAATCCAAACAAATAAAATCCCCACCACCAAACCAAACTAGAAAACATTAATAAAGAGATATTATAATGAGTTTAAAGGGATACAGTGAGTTGTCAGGAACACAATAGTCCAAAAGATTCATTTTTCAAGGTGACTCATTGCAAAAAATACAGACAGGTTCATGCCATTCATCAGTGAAACTTGAACAAAAATACAAGAAAGGTTCATCTAACTTCCACAATCAAGCGTATGTCTTAAGTTCTGGAGCAGGAGATTTACCTTCAAGACTTCAACCATTTCACATGTAGTTTGAAACTGTCCAACAAATGCAAAAAATTAGTCGTAGGGAACTCAGAGACAGCAGAAGCATTTAAGGCTCATTTCCGTAGGAAGCCAGGCTACAGAAAATGTAATTAAAGTTTTTAACAAGGGTTTGTCATTTTACTAAAAAACTCAGAACTACCAGACAGTAAGTATTGGGGCACAGTATCCCATCCTCCTTTCCACTCTATGTGGCAGAGGCCAAAGCCTCATGCAAAAGCTAATAGGATGATTATCTTGAGAAGGATTATGCTGCACAGAGAAGCTGAAGTCTGCCTTTGTGAGAATTAAGTCCATCATCCTTACTGGTTAGCTGAATTATTTTCTTTTGCCATAGCGCAGATAAAATATCACTTGGTCTTCCTTAAAATGAGTGCATCTCAAAGAACATCGATAAAAGAAGGTGGAATAAAATGTATTTGAAGATCTTTTTTCTTTGGTTTAAGAACTAGGGAGTGAAGAAAAGGATTCAAGAGCAAAAAGTAATTAATTCTTTTATAAGAAATAAAAGTCTGCCACACTAAATTAGCGGAGTATAATTATAATATAGTCTATACCTAACAAGCTTAGCAATGAATGATTGAGCCACGGATCTGTTCTACAGGAAATGCCAAGATGTGACTCAAGTAAATCAATGTAGGGTAAAAACATTAGGAAAGTGCTAGTTTACACCTTGATATGGAAAAAGGTCTGTTCTTGGGGTTTCATTTCTCATTTCTAATCAGTTTAGAGAAGGAGCACGTCCCAACACGCTCCCTCCATTCTGACAAGTGACAGATAGTGCAGAAAGTACTACAGGAAGCAGCTACTCCAAAATCAAAGTACTTACATCTTAGGGACTCAAACAGAATGAGAACCACTGTCTCACAAAACCTTCACTCTAGAAACATGTCCTGATTAGACTCAAGGTAGACCTGCATCACATCACTGCAAGTATTTATAAACATGGATAATAATCTTGTTCAGAGGGTTAGCAGTTCACAAGAAAACAAGCCTTGTACCTTTGGGGGGTAGTTCAAATGAAAGCTAGTGAGAAAAAATGCAAAATACTGGATACTTTTTTTGCATAAACAGAAGCATTACAGAGCAGTAAACAAAAAGCTACCAGGCACTGGATACTGCTCTAGATAGAAAACAGAAAAAGAAAATAAAATCTCAGCCTCAATCACTGACATTTTGGAAAGTCCTAGTAAAACAGTCTACTTTAGTTAGATAAGATGTTCCTTGTTCTGACTGTTGAAGAAGAGGAATAAGTTAATTTTGGAAGAATCCATGGAGGATTGTTCTGCAATGGCTCACTCTTACTCTCATCATATAAACAATACTAATAACAACAATAATAGCACCTCAGTTTCAATTACACCAAAATACCACTTGGCTCACCTCATCTTAAAATAAATAGATAATGTTAGGATTCAATTTTAGTGTGTTATACTCACAGAGGAAAATAAAGAAATCACGTCCTCACCTGCACAGCAAAGTCAAAGCAACCACACATGCAGAGAGTGCCCATGATGAAGGCTGATAATCATGCTGACCATAGCCAAAGGGACACCATTTATTGCGGTTACGGCCAGGAAGCCAAGCATTTCATCTGCAGCACATGCTTAGCATCAGAGAGAAATCAAAAGTGAAACTGCAAAATGCAGCTCTGTGACTCTACTGACACTTCCTTCCTGGATGGAAAGGTAACAGCTATCACAAGGGCAACCCAAAGCTTTCAATAATAATGTCTTGTCAAACGCAAGTTAAATGTAAATGGCACTAGGGAATACGAAAAAGTACTTTCTGAAACAGCTCTCATTTCCCTTAGTGTCAAGGTACGGTGCTAGAAAATGGGCAGCATGGTGTTCAAATGGGCTAAAGGTGAGAAGAAAACTGACCAGAAACTTCAAACAGTTAGGAGAGACATCTTGATCCTCCTACAGTTGTGGCTACATTCAGCATTTGGTAGGGAACAAGTAAGCAACACATGAACAAATACATTTAATATAAATAGCTCCTCTCTTAATATCACACTGATTACAGAACGCCAGCTTGCAGATCAAATATGTAGGTTTTAAAAACATCTGCAAGAAACAAATTAACCAGTATTTACATCAAAGCTCTCTTATTATCAGAACAAAGCAAAGATGTCCTTCAGCCACCTTTCACTAAAAACAAAGTAAATGCAAAGCAAAGCAAACCAGTTTTGACTGTGCTTTTTGAGGATGACACAACTACTATTAAAAAGTCTATTCATCACTTCTAAACATTTAACAATTTAAGTGATTTTTGCTTTAATTTCAGACTTTCACCTCCAGAGCTGATTTCAGTTTATTGGGTCATTCAGCACATTAACAGGACAGCACAGCACAAAAACAACTTCATGTGTATGTATGTTATGTTTTTTATAAAATGTACATTTGGCAACCCTCTCTCAAACCCAATGACATAAAGATAAATTTAAAATTACCATTCTTTATCTTTGCCTTCATTGACATGGAATTTCCCATTGTGAACAAGATACAGTGATTACAAGTTTCTCTGAACTAACAGAACAAAAATAAAATAACAAAATTCCCACTGTATTCCTCATTACATCAAGCACCTTATCCATTCCTGTCTAACTTAACAGCCCCAGGTGGGAGCTTCCCAAATACACCTGGCTCTTCACATGCATTTCTGCATGTGTTTGAGAGGCTATATGGTAAAGAAAGAACCCATCAAATCCAGAGATAGCTGTGGAATTAAATGCCACATCTGTGAGCTTGGATTGTGTTGAGAGGAAAAGAGGAAGACCTCACCTACATGGCAGAAGCTTCTCTTCAGCTGCCATTCTTATTAGACAAAGAAAGAGATGAAATATTGCAGGTAAGGAAATAACCAACCAAATTTTAGTGATCTCTAAGAAAGCATTCCATCTGCCAAAGTTCTATGATTCACAATAATGTGCAAAGGATGGAAGTATTGTGGAAAAAAGAATGAATGAAAAAATTAGTTTAAACTACTACTGTGGTTCCATTTTTGTCCCTTTGACAATGAATCTGAATCACTTTTATTGAACTACTATAGATTTTTTCCCTGTTACTGAAGTTATGGCTGATAAAGTTTGCTATTTTAAAAAACCTTAGCAAAAATTAAACAAACATAACAAAATTTGCATGCAGGAGTAAAACTTCTCAAGATGGTAAAAACCTCCCACTTTTTTAATCATTAACTCAAGACATCTCATTGTAACGTGAAGG
Source organism: Brachypodius melanocephalos (assembly GCA_013398615.1). NCBI lineage: Eukaryota > Metazoa > Chordata > Aves > Passeriformes > Pycnonotidae > Brachypodius > Brachypodius melanocephalos. The sequence continues at coordinate 9,833,952 of VZSR01003371.1, read as the reverse complement.
AAACGACCATGAAACTGATTTTCCTTACTAATGCTGATAAGTAATGCAGAAAGCACTAATGCAGTAAGTACCCTAAATCAACAATTGTTCTAAATATGGAACTTTTTTTCTTTAATGAGAAACAAAAGAGATGGAATATGTTTGTGCAGAAGCTGCAATTACGGCTGAATACTGCACCTTCAAAATGAAGCAGAACAGTTAATGAAAGCTGAGAGAAAAAAAAATCAGGATTATAGACAAGGACATAAGGAAGGGTTTGATGTTTTCTTTGCTTGATGGCAGAGCAACTTTGGTTCAAAATTAATAAATGGAGATGCAATAATCAGTCGTCCCTGTCCAAATATCCTCTTAGACAGAGGCAGCATGCAACCAACCCTGCTTTTATACAAATGGGCAATCCAATCTCACGTTCTTAAGTATTTTTTGTTCCTTGACACATGTTTGTGCCAGCTCCATCTGGCCTTGCACTATCCAGAAATATGGCCCAGGCCCATTTCTTTCTTCATATACTTGCTACTCCTACATCTCCCATCTTCTATCATAATCCACTCAAAACGTTCTACAAGAAAAAAAAAAACTATACATGAAAGCAACCATAAACATTTGCATACTGACAAATAATACTTAAAAGCAGAAACTGACAGCAGAGCTGGGATGAACTGCAACGAAGGTGGTACTGTGCACATAAATGCACTAACTATAGGAAAAAAACCCTGAGCTTGAATGAGATGGACCTCTAAGAGAAGAATCTCAAGGAACCTCTGCTCCATCACTGTGTCCCAAGATTAACATTTTAACAGGGCACATCTCTTTCAATTCAAGCTTCATTTATACCTCAGGTTCAACACACGGCCTCTTTTGAGGATATTTCCAACTCTTGCATTCCTGTAACAACAATCTAAGGCACTAAAGGAGCATTAATGTAAGTGGAGAGTGAGCATTGCTCAGAGCAGAGCATTTCCAAAAAGCAAATGGAATTAAAAAGCCTTTATCTACATGCAAGAGAACTTAAATATGTTAGGCAAATCTCTAGGCCAATGGCCTCTTACAGGACTTGTGTCTAAGCCTGCAGCAGACAAGCCCCAGTGCTGCAGTGAAGGAGTCCTAGGGGTGGCCTGCTTGGACTTGTAGAGCACCCCTCCAAACAGTGCTCTCTCCACCTGTAAGAATCATCATCTCTTCCAAGAGATCCAAGATTCTTGGCCCTTCTGTTTAACTCTCCAGTACATCTATTTCAAGATTAGATTCATATTAGCAACCTAACTACGTGCACCCATCCAAAACCAAAAAACCCAAACCTCAAAAGACCCCACACTGCCTCAGGTGCAAGAAACGAAGTCATCCCAATGGAGCAAGAAGTATAAACAGAGTAGAGACTGAAAACAAATGTTCTAAGCCATGCAGAGTAGCCCAGATTCTGTATCACAGTAACTAATTTTAGCATTATTAACAGTAAGGCATATATTTCTTCAATGCAGAACAAAAACACCATCTCAAAAGATAATTAAGGCAGAATTTAAAAGTCTTTAGAAAAACCTTCCTGCCTAAATGTACCATGAATTAGTGCATCTTACAATCACAAAACAGTTCTTTTCAGCGGGTTTTCGGAAACCAACAAAAAGATATTCACCCCTTGCCATATAAAACCTAAAACTGAAGCTGGCATCTCTCAGAGATGAAACACAGCAGACCCTAAAAAGCATCACAGAATCCAACTCCTGGATAAATATACAGGCACATCAAGCTCACTGTCAGTGAGACCAACCATGTAAGAACAGGCATTACTGTGTATACAGGATGGGTTCTAAGCATAGGGCAGGGATCTCATGGACAAATTCCTGAATGAAGTGGGTCTCAATTCCTTCCCCCTTACAAAATTTCCTTTTCTTTCTTCTTCTAAAAATTCTATCAATTTTAAAATAAATAAATACAATCAGGTATAATTGGCATCATTTCTTACGATTGTTTGATTAGGCAGTGTGGTGCAGGGGAGTAATCAGTCAGGCTAGTAAATATATAAATACCTAACAAAAATAATTCTCGCTTGTTAGTTAAGCCTGTGTTCATCCTCCTCTCACTTAGAGATCCTGCAAATCTGCAGTGACTTGGAGGCCTAGCCACTGCTTTAAGGGCTGATGGACAGAACTTTTTTTAAAATCTCACCCATTCACTAGAACAAACCAGTCTTGATGGGGAACCAAGGGAAAAATTACAGTGCATCCATATACTCCTCTGATCCAGCCCCCTGGAGTGATCTGTTCTGTAGTGTTGCCATAGAAAATGGAAAGGAAGCCTCCAATTAGGGACGAGGTCACGTTTAAGCAGAGATATTATGTAAATATAAGCCAGCCAGCACTCTGCAAAAAAAAAAAAAAAAAAAAAAAAAAAAAAAAAAAAAAAGGCCTCATCCTGCCAGCCCTCTAAGAGCAGGCCTCGAGTTTGCTCCTAGAACACCCCTGCTAGCAGGAGCCGGCTCGCAGGTGCAGGTGCCAGCCCCGGAGGCTGCCCCGGGGACCCCCGGCACGGCATTTACAGCCCGGCAGGGGGGCGGGCAGCAGAGCCCTGCGGGGCCGGGATGCTCCGGACCGTCAGCCCGCCCTGCCGCGGATACCGGCGGGGATGGGGGAGCACGGGCAGCCCCTCGCAGCTCTCCCGGCCCCTCCGCTGCCGCGGCCCGACCCGCTGATGGCTGCGGAGGAGTTGCGGGAGGGCGGGGGCCGGCGGGGACCGGCCGAGCGGGCCACCTCGGCGGGCGGGAGCCGCCTCGCCTCGCCTGGGGACAGGCAGTCCCTGCCTCGCCAAGGACCGGCCGCCCTTCGCGAGGCTTCCGCGCCCGTCGGGTCAGCGGCACGGACGGGCGAGAGGAGAGGTGCACAGCCTCGCCCCGCACCGCCCCGAGATGCACTTTTCCCCCTTAGGCACCTCGCACGACCAAAGTCTCCGAGCGCGGCAGCATCCTCCCTGCATCCCTCCATCCTTCCATCCCTGCGTCCTGCCACCCCGTGCCCGCGCCGCCCCCGCATCACCCACGCGTGCCTCCCGCCGCCGCCACTCACCCACTCCGCGGCCGGCGACGGCGGCAGGGCCCGGCCAAGCCCTTGCCCGCTCCTTCCCCGAGGGGATCCGCTGGCGCGATGCGGACACGGCGACAGCGAAGCACCGCCCGGCAGCCGCACCTCGCTGCCGCCGCCGGGTCCCTCCCCAGCTGTCACCGGCGGCCCGCCCTCGGGGGCGGTGGCGGCCGGGCCCTCCCGCGGCCCCGCCCCGCTCCTGCCGCCGCTCGGGGTGCTCGGCAGCGCGGCTGAGGTGGGGCCGAGGTGGTTCCGCGGTGGCTGCGCCTCCGGGACAGCTGCCCCGCACGGGGCCGGGCGCTGTGCGTGCAGCGAGGAGCGGGTCCCTTCGCTCGCCGCTTCGGCAGGTGTGGGCACGTCCGACACAGAGTGCCGAGGAGGATGGACCTGGTTTGTTTTTGTTTTTTTTTATCCTGGTTTAATTTTTTATGTCACACAAGAATTAGACACGGAGTTGTCAGATCAAGTCAGCCGCCGGACGCCTGTAAATCCTGATGCCGTTTAAAACCCCGTTCTTTTGTCAGAATGGAAGAGAGTGTCAGCTTGATACTTGCTGTGGATTTCAAACCAGACTGACTCCTCTGTGCCGGTGTACATCGGCACCTTTACTAAAATGCTGTTCGTGGTTATATTTCTGTTGATCCAGATTCAGTGATGACTCAGTGAATGCAGCAGAAATGTGTTTCTGTGAGCCAAGTACCAGGACCTCAGGGAGTGCGAAAGGTCATGAAAACTGACTCAGTTGTTACGTTGATGCCTTATGCAGTATTTGTGTAAATTGGCCCCGAATCAAGGAGAAAATAAGCAAGTTTACCACGCCATTTGTTTTGCTGTTGTTGCTGCTGCTGTAGTGCTAGGTTTGTACTTAGTGTAAAAAGACTAGATGGCTATGGGAAAATAGATTTAAAACAGGAACCACAATATACAAGAAACATGCACCGGCCTCAGAACACGCTCAAAGAAGCAGGTTGATGGAGTTCAGCAGAGAGACAGCTCAGGGCAGCATAGTCACAGAAATCTGAGAAGGGAACACCAGTATTGTGGATAAAACTAACTGTTGATGGCCACACTGAATGATTGAAATCCAAATTGGAATGCACATTTGAACAGCCAAGGCAATTAAACAGAAACACCTTTTGAGACTGAAAGGGAATATGCATTGCTGGTGGTGTGAAGCAACACTTAAATCTTTTTCCGAAGGGAGGCATTTCAAACAGGACCTAAAGGAATTCTTGTAGCCAGAATAAGCCCAAAAGTTCCTTCTCTGTAGAGAAAATGCTGATTTTGATTTTAAAATCAATACAAATTGAATGTCCCAGTTGGTGTTAATTATTTCATATAGTTAATTTCTTCCATTTTCTAAGAAAATTTCAGGTATAAATGTTTGATACTTAGGCTTTTAAAAAATGCCAACATATTTATTAGTGGGTGTGTTCCAAATCTGGATTAATGAAACTAGAATAAGAAGCTTGTTATGCTTTAGCTGCTATCTAAATATTCTTCATAAGAGCAGGAATCTGGGGCCTTAGTTCTGGCCCTGGTCAGGGAGAGAGGAAATTGGAGCTCATAAATAATACATGCATGGCATTATATTAGTGTTATGTCTTGTGCAAGGATGCAGTGTTATATTCTGAAAAAAGGCAGGATGTTCTGATAGGATTTGCTTGCAATGGGTTGGTGCATAGGGTTGTTACATGCAAAGTATTTTCTTATTAAATAATTTTCACTTGAAAGTACTTGAAAATAAAGAAAATATAGTTTATTTCTTAACTAGCATTTTGTTTCTCAGTATTTTTTATTAATAGAAGTGTTTGAGCTTTTTTTTTAATTAACATAAATTTGATTTCATTTAAAAGTAAGGTGATTATCACGTCCGCACAGAGTGAGAAATATTATCTTCCTGTCAGACATGGTTCTATAACCTGCTGTTCCATTCAGCTGGAGAGCAACCATAATTTCATGAACCCTAAAGCATTCTTTTGAGAGCTTGGAGTTCGATATCCACTCGTATCTAGAAGCTGAGGGACCCACTGCACTGTCTGCACTGCACAGATTTACCGTAAAGATGGTCCCATCCCCAAAGAACTAGTGCTGTTAGTGGTCATGGAATAGCCAAGAGATTGGCATATTAACTGAAAGTAAAGATTTATAATCTGGCCTGGTTTTTGTTTGCCTGTTTATTTACAGCAGTGTTGTATCTTACTGGAAGAAAACTCTTGGGTCAAGCCCAAGTTCACACTGGAATTCAGTGGGTCAGCCAAAAATTAATCCTGATATATCCTGGTAACTGCGGTGTCCCTGCTGATGTGGGAAGCTTCTGAACACCACAAACAGAGTGTGAAGCTGTGAAATACAGAAGATGTCTGCAAAGGAAGAGAAGTATTTTGCTGAGCTATCAGCTGATTGTTTAGGTAGTGTGTTACCAGCTTCCTACCTCTGTTATTAGTGACTGGTAAAGCAGACTGAAGTATTGAATCTGCAAAGTGATATGTGAGACATCAGCATGAAAATACTCGGCTCTGTTCTGAACTCCTTAAAAATCAATGCAAATTCTTCATTTAGTTCAGGAGGAATAAAACTGACTTTTTGAAACAACACTCTAAAAATGCCCTAAAAACATTCTGGTAACTTTACAACTATGCAATTTAGAATTAGAAGCACTTTGATTTTATTGCACTCATGCCGCAGTAACTATATTAAGTAGAAAGCAAAATAAAATTTCAAGGACAGACCATAATTGAAAAGTTAATTCATTTTTAATATTTATACTCTCATTCTAAAGAGCTGTAAGCCTGCAAACTAGCAGAAGAATATCAGACTCCTTGATCTAAATTTGCTTTTTAATCCTAATAAAAATCTCTTGTAAACAGAGGTGGTCCTCCTGTTCAGTTAAAACTCAAAGCGTGAGAAGTTTTTAAAGGTTCAGCTGTTTTTGTAATGCCTTAAGCTTTTACACTTTTCTATTAAAAAAAATCCTAGAGCACATTTGAAACTGATTTACACAGAGGGAACTAGACTATTTGCTGCTGTAAATGTAACAGCAGTGCATTGATAATTTTTTATTATTGTTGTTATTATTGTTAATATTATCAATATTATTATTTAGAAATCAGAAATACACACTCAAAGAACAGTGGTTTTTTTCCCATTGAAATGCAGCCATCTGCAGGCAGTTATATAATAGTGCATAGCAACAGCACAATTATGTACAATATATGGCTATATTTAAAACTTCTTTACAGCACTGATTATTATGAATGTTAATACTGCTCAGGACAAGCAAAAGAAAGTTTATTTTAGAGGGAATCTTAAGTGGACTGACTATAATTATGCACTTTAAAGGATTTGGATGTGATCTTTTATGGGAATGATTCTTCTAGAAAAGTTGGATTCAAGACGTCTCCTTCCGAAAGCCTGGGAGATTCGGAGTCATTGAAATGGAATGAGGTTTATTCTTCTACGTTACTGTGGCATTGTGAAACTTGCAGTGGATTTTCATTCAGAAGTCATGTTTTAACATTTATTTAATTTTTTTTAAAAAAACCACTATTTTCAAATTCATGCTTGCTGGAAAGAGCTGGCCTGATTTTCTGTGGTTGAGATATGTTTTGCTCAGAGAGCTCGCTGCTAAGTGTCTGTGTATGGAATGCCTGGGCTCCCTCTCAGCATTGTGGGTGAGTCTCTGGAAAGGCTACCTTGGCCCTGCAGCAGAGGTGCCTTTTACACACCTCAAGAGAATCTGTCTTGCTGTGCAGTTGTGTGCAAAATTGATAGTGGCACCAACATGCACAAAAAAAAAAAAAAAAAAAACAAAAAAACAAAACAAAAAAAAAACCCTGCCACGCTGCTGAATTTAAAACCACAGGATGTGTGTCTGCTGTACCGAAGGAGAAGTGGTGCTGGTGTGTACAGTTCACAAAGTGGGATCATAAAGGTTTGCCAAGGTCAGAACCTGCCCACACCTGCCAAGAGTCGTGTGTGCATCGTATAAATTCTTTCTACAACACATAGTCGGAATCTAATCATCTCTTACAAATAATCAAAACACTGATATGACATGTTGCAGTGTACCTTCTTGGAGGTGTTTCTCCCATCTTTCTCACCCTCTTGATGGGTTCTGCCGTAGGTGGGTGATGGTATAATGTCCAGAAATATCATGTGTTACAAACTCGTGCTTTGAATAGGGAATAATTACCATGCATGGGTATAAATAGCAGCCTAAGGAAGTAGACTGCAATTAAGAGTTGAAATATGTAGTTTAACAATCATAAGTTGTATTTCTGTATTGTACTAGATAGATTGTACAATATTCCTTTCTTTTCTGTGTCAGCATGTGTGTGAGCAGATATGTATGCAATTTTAATGTTCTCTTGCACCTGTTTTAGAGAAGTCTCTTATTCCTTAATAGAGAGGGAAGTCTTCTGGGAATATACACCCTGAAATTAGAATTTATTATAGGCTTTATGTACAGCTGACTTGGTTAAAAGCTGCCTTGCTGTGCAGTCACATATCAAATTAAAAATGACAATATAAATAGATGAAATTAATGACTATGCTGTGGAATATGGGAATAAAGCATTTGACTCATGTTAAAACAAAGGGGAAAACTGAAGATTCACAATATATTAACCCATGTGTGGTCAAAGATGCTGCTATAGAAGCAAGCACTCGTGCTTGCTTGGCAATTGATTTCTCATGGTACACTACCTACAGAGCCCTCTTTAATGCGTGTGCTGAGATGATTAGCTGTAATAAGGAGAGGCTAGGGATTAAAAGTGTAAAAATAACAGCCATTATACTTCTTAGAAGGAATTCTCTGAGGATGTGTCCCCGTGGCTCACTCACACTTGCTTTACTACATGGTGTACTGAGCTAGTCAAAGAGTTTTGTTGGAAAAAGGCTTCTAAATATGGCTGTTAAAATAATGACATTTTGGTGGACCATTTTTTCTCTTCTTGATTCTTTTTTCTTTTTAAGATGAGTTGCTAGTGACCACCTTGACTTTCTGAAGACAAGATCTTATAATATTGTATATATCAATAATATCGTATAAGATCATCAGCTCTTGGGTTGTAGCATCCCTCTTATAGAAACCTAACACGCAAAGGAAAAAGAAATGAAAATACTCTTTATTGATCTTCTAATTAATATCAGAATTTAATCATATTGAACATTTTAGTACTGCTACAGCAGTTTATGTGTTTAGAGCACAGGTGTACTTTTCTTGCATCTATAGATTCAAAACTGCGGATTCAGGACATAATACAAGGTTATACATAATTTCAAAGGATAGCAGCTAGTTGGGAACACTCTTTAAGATCTACCACAGCTTCTGTTATGCACACTGAGGTAAATCTTCAATTAGTATGCAAAATCAAGAAATACTTTACTGCTGTCATGCAAGGTCTTTGTTTGAGGAGAATATTGAGGAATTCCCCCAGATGTAGCATTCTTAGAGAATGAGAAAAGGTTGCTCTCATAAAGTTGACCTTTGAGAAGAAATAAAGGGTGATAGGGAAGAGAACGGATAGTCTGATAAATTCCTTGCCTTTTCCCTATTAAAAGAGAAAATGAGCCAAAGATCTGATTAGCTTTGGAAATCAGTGTGTAACTCAGCATAGGAGATGCGTGAGATCTCCTGATTCTCGCTTGGGAGCAGCTCTCATCAAAGACAGAGTAGGACTTTGAATACTGAATGTGGTCTTTTCTTTAGAGGCAGAAACTGGATAAGACCAGTTGATTACCAAAGGTACTGGAATCAGGGAGTATACCTTGTGGAAGATGAAATGGGCCCTTTCATTACTCATCCCCAGAGACGCATTACCATCTGTGAAGATACCAAAACTCCTCCTGTACCATCATATTCTTGTAGATGCTCAGAAGCAGAAAAACTGAAATCGTTCCTTGCTGTCTGATGTGTAGTGGTGGAGAACTTGGATGCTTTTGTATATAATAAAAGTATATTTAATCTCTGTTAAGTATATTTAATTTCTGTTAGGTGACAGCTTAATGTGCAACAGAGGAAGACGAAAACATTTCTCAAGTTTAAAAATTAATTGCATCAGGTAAAATTAATATTATGGTAAGAAAAAAATGCATTAATTGCTCATATAATTTTGGTCTCCTTATACTACTTTAAAGGCAATTTCACCTAAATTCAATAAAATAGGCTGCAATAAGCAGAAAGTTTAGACAGGATTAATGACATTAGCTCTGTCTTTACAATGTTTGTCCTTAAGAAAGGTACCAAATTTATTACTGCTTAAAAGTACACTGCTCAGAGACCAGTAACAACTTGCTTAATTAAGAGTGTGTAAACATAGACTTCTGTCCAAATAACATGGAGTGCACTCATATTTTTTTATGCCCCCCCTTTTTCTTTTGAAAAAGAACTGGGACTAGAACAGTTCAGTTAGAAGGGACCTACACCAACCCTCTAGGCCAACAGCAATATATGCTGGTGGAGATTGCCAGTACCATTTCGTGATGGAGGGTGGAGTCACATGGCAAATAAAGGCTAAGAAAAAACAGGGATGAATGTCAAATACAATTTAATTAAACTGTGCAATTGCAGGCTCAGATAAACAGTAACACTAGGAAAGCATTGTGAGTACTCCCATAAGATGGTATTATAAATACAACAGTTTGAAAAAGGCTCTCAGTTGTCTAGCCACAGTAATATGTTAGTGGATTCAAACAGATCAAGTGGGAGGATGATAGCAGAAGGTATCAGTAAATTATGCTGTGAGAAGACACAGACGATGTATAATGGAGGAAAGGGTAGTCAGCAGTGGAGGTGACTGAGCTGCTGAGACCCCACAGCTCCCACTGTGTATGAGCTGGTTGCTCACAGCCCAGTGGGCTCAGGGCTGTGCTGCCTCCAGGGACAGCGTGGTCATGGTCAGTCTCCATGCAGGCTCTCCAAGGCTGGCTCTAGCCACAGACATTGTAACACAGACTTTATACTCTGTGGCTCTTGCCTTGGTGATGATTCATGGTTTACTTCAAAAAGAAAGGGCTGCCAAGATGACAAATTTAGGCTGCAAATCCTGCGTGCAAATTAATTCTCTCTCTATGCAGTCTTTCCAATTTCCCAAAGCTCATCTAAGGAGGCTGTAGGGCAAAAAGAAGCAAAGAGAACACTGTTCATACCCCAGAGCTCAGTGTATGAAATGTGTTTAATCTGGTAAACAAGGTAAAGCTTGTAAAGCGCTCCGAAGATGCTCAGAATTCTGCATTATTTCCCTAGCTTATTTTTTTTATTTATTTAAGATGTCAATACAACTGCATTTGGAATATAGCCTGCCTATCTCCTATAGAAACATTTCTTGTTCACATGGAATGAGTCAAGCACAGTGTGTATAAAACACTTTGTGGTGCAAGACATGAGGCAGTGTAAGGCAAAGAATTTCTCTGCTTCAAAAAAGAAATGTTCTCTTGCCTAAAGTGAAAATTAAATGGAACCTCCAGAGGCGTTTTCTGTTCCTCATGTACCTATCAAAGGGTATAACAGTATTGAATTATTTAGGTAACCTTCCCTATAAGACTGTGTTCTTTTATGAATCATTTCAAGTGGCTTGGGCCCTAACCATAAAAAGTCTTAGCATATTCTAAAGACTTTGAGAATTGCCCAAAGGAAAGATTTTAGATGAGTTAAAAATTTATAGCCAAAAAAATGTTATGAACCTCAAATTGCATTTTTATGAAATAATCTTTTTACTCTTGATGGATGTACTGGTTTTGGCTAGGGTAGAGATAACTTTCTTCGCAGTGCAATGTGTGGGGCTGCGTTGTGGATTTGTGCTGAGCACAGGGTTGATAACGCAGAGATGTTTTTGTTATTGCTGAGCAGAGCTTACACAGAGCCAAGGCCTTTTCTGCTTTTCCACACTCCACTCTAGCAGGGAAGCTGGAAGTGAATGGGAGGCTGGGAGGAGACACAGCCAGGACAGGTGACCCAAACTGACAAATGGGATAATCCACACCATGTGATGTCATGCTCAGTATATAAAGTGGGGCAAAGAGGAAGTAGGTAAGGGGGAATATTTGGGGTGGTGGTGTTTGCCTTTGTTTGTCTTCCCAAATCACCATTACATGTGATGGGTCCTGCTGTACTGGAGATGTCTGAGCACTGCCTGCCCATAGGAAGCAGTGAATTAATTCCTCATTTTGCTTTGCTCATGTGCACAGCTTTTGTTTTTGTTGTACTGTCTTTATCTCAACTCATGAGTTTTCCAGCTTTTATGTTCCCATTTCACTTCCTGATCCTGCTGACTGGGGGAGTGAGCAAGCAGCTGCCTGGGAGTTGGTTGCTGGCTGGGGTGAAACCACAACACATAACTTTAAAAAACCCCCTCTCTCTGCCCCCTCTTACTCCAGTAAGATGCCAGATTAGACAACTAAAGAGACACTAACTCAAGAATTAAGTTGGTCCTTTTTTTTCCATCCTGTGAGCCAAGAGCTTCTTGAAGATTTGTTTCTTATTCCCACTCTGCTATTGAAAGTTTTATCTTAAGACCAGATGACACCTTGATCATGTGTAAAGAGCAGATCTCTATTCATGAAGCTTAATTAATGTAATAATTCACATAAGTATGTCAACAAAACGACAAAAATAAAAGGCAGATGTATTACCAGCTTTCAAATTGCTAACCGTGAATATTGTCAAACATTGTGCTGGCAAAGCATTATGCTGATTGGATATCTAAATTTGGCTCTTACTAAAATAAGTCTCTGATCAGTAGTCTCAGCTGTGCCCAGCAGAAAAAACTTTTTAGGTTTTCTCACCAATCTTAATGACATTAACAGAGATAGGAAGTAATAAGAGAATATTCTAAATATCATACCTTTAAAAAGTGATCTATTGCAACACGCAATTGGAATTGAGTCAACGTTCTGAAGCTCCTCAAGCCTTCTTTAAAAGAAGAGTGATTCACAAAATGTGGTAATCTGAGGAATAAAGAAATGTTGATAAAAATCTCAAAGTTGGATGAAATGTTGATAAATTATCTGAACTATCTTGTTCTGTGAAGCATTATTCCTAATACCTGGATAGCAGTTTGTATTGCCTCCTCTTAAAAAGCCTTCTGATGATGGTTGCACAGATGGCCTGCTACAGTGTTCTTGTAAAGTTTTAATATCTAATCTAAATCTCATACACGGCAAATTATTACTTCCTGTTCTAACCCATTTGAGTACTAAAAACATTCTCTGTGCAAAACATTTTGCATATTTTGAAGCATCTTCTTTGCCAAGGCTAAAAGACTAATTTTCCCACATTTTCTTCCTAAATTCCATCTAGTTTTTTGACTCGCTGCTCTCCACTAGACTTTATCCATGAGATTTGCCTCTTTCCAAAGTATGGACCTGGATTTTGAAGTGTGGCAGCCATGGCCTTACAATCCTGAGTAGTGAAGGGATTACATCCTGTATGCCTTGCATGCCACAATGGCACTTGCTTTTATCTGAAAGAGAATGACATTCCTGATTTATCGTTTTTTAATCTACTGTAATCCCCCATGCACTAGTACACATCCACATATTCTTCATCCTTCTTTGGCTTCTTGATCCATCCTGTTGTTGACATATCCTAGATCATCGATTAGCTCTATAAAATGTAACATACTGTGTTAAATTCTTGGGTGGTTTGGGGTTTTTTTCTTCCCAATCTATTTGAATCATTGTAATGATAAAATAATTGAAGAACTGTAGCAGATTTTCTGAATATCAGAACTCATTTTATTTAACCTTTCCTGGATCAATTACAGTAAAGTCGATCCTGAATTAGTATAGGGAAATAAGTAGTAGAGAAATGGGTTTGAATCTCCTCCAGTACTGTTTTTGCATAGAGTCATTTCTTTCAGTAGTTTCCTTTTCTGTTAACAAAGTCAGCAGGAGACTGAATGAAGACAATTGTCAGTAGTGAGTTGTGGGAAGTGTCATAATTTGTTTGTTTTAAGCTGTGTTGATAAATTCTAATTCGATTCAGAAAACTAGGTTATCTCCTTCAGTGAAATGTACCTATGAATTCTGAATTCAATACAGAATATAATGGTATCTTCTGATTAGTATGTTGGGGAAAACAGGGAAATGCAAACAGGGAACTGCAGATTTTGTCATATGTTGAAAATATACTGCTATTCCTTTTTATGAAAGCTAGAATTACATGATTTATTTGTTCATCAGGAGCACTGTTTTTAGGAAGTGTATCTCAAAAGTGTATCTCTTGCTGTACCTGTGACTGATGCAAGTGCATTAAAAATGTATTTATCAGTAAAGAGGAACAAATGGTCCACACTAAAAATCAGATACTGTTGTGCTACAGCTATATCTATTTGGTTTGGGGGTTTTAGTGGTTTTTTTTTTTTGTGTGTGGGAAGAAGATAAGAAAAAAATTTAGTGTAGCCTTTAATGTCAAAATCTGTATTCTTACTGTGAACAATCTGAATGGGGACAGATGCAAGTAAAGTAACTAAGCTTAACTAAGAACATGAGGTTAATTTTTAGATGGGTTTTTGCTCATTTTTTGTAATGTTTTAATTTTTTTTTTAATTTTGTAATGTTTCATAATACCTGAAGTGTTTTTGTGTCCACAAGCTTGATGGCCTTATCTTCAAATATGTCATTTTGCGTAAAAAACAATAGTAACTTTTCCTAAATCTTTGCCTTATTTAACAATTTGTAAAGTCCTTCAGAAGGGCAGTTAAGTAGCTCTTGCAGATTAAGAAAGAGAGCTATAGAAAAGGGCAAATGTGTGGCACGAGTCAAGGCAGCAATTCAGGGCTGATCCCAGGCACTCTATGAGATGGACTCATGTTGGAGAAGTCCTTGGAGGACTTCCTGGTCTCCTGCAGGAAGGACCCCACACTGCAGCAGGAGATGAGTGTGAGGAGTTCTCTTTCTGAGGAGGAAGGAGCAGCAGAGATGCTATGTGATAAACTGACTGCAGTCCCCTACATCCCATCCCCCTGTGTTACTGTGGGGAGGAGGTGGAGAATATGTGAATAAAGTTGAGCCCAAGAAGAGGGGTTTTGTTCATCATCCTACTCTCATTTGATTGGTAATAAATGAAAATCATTTTTCCCCAGGTTGAGTCTGTTTTGCCCATGAGAGTAACTGGTGAGTGATCTCTCCTTCCCTTATCTTCACCTTTGAGTATTTCCTTTTTCCTGCTCTGCCCAACTGAATGCAGTGACAGTGACTGTAGACAGCACCTGGCATTTAGCCAGGTCAACTTGCCACACTGAGTTTGTTAATCTGCATTATACATTAACTGTTCCAAAATTTAAAATAAAATTTGCACCAAAAAGTGTGTAAAATTTCAGGCCAAAGTTGCATCAGTGTCCTGTTCATCATACTAAGGGCTGTTTGGCTCCAGAAGTGATGTAGAGACATATTTCTGCAGGCATGCCTGAGCTGGAAGAAGGGCAGGTAAAATCAATGGTGATGTCATACATAAAGCAGAAAATATCATTTATCATTAAGAAATAAGGGAACAAGAGATTTTTGCAAGGAATTAGGATGAATGGGGCGAGAAATATATGCCAGAAACTACCAAAGGAAAGTAGGGGGCAAATCAGTACATCTTCATTCATGTTTTGCTACTGGCACTTCACCACTCGTGGCAGTTGACTAAGGCTGTATGTGTGCAGGGATTTTCTTCAAAAATAGGATAGGAATAGAAATACAGGATAGGAATATAGCAGCTGTACAGCACTTACAGAAATACAACTGGATTAAATCTAGATTTCTTTTGTAGCTGAAGATGTGAAATTGATCAGTGTAAATATGAACTAAAATTGTGAGACTCTCGTGAGGTTTAAGCTCCCACTAGTAAATAAGCATTTCACACTGCTCTCTCCAGTTTCTTCAAAAGACAAAATTATTTAAGTTTCTCAGGAACCAAGTGGAATATATTACTTGTATTTACCTTGACATAGCTGTTAAGAACACAACAATGGCTATTGCCCAGCACGCTGCTGTCTGTTCCGAGACTTTTTGTAAGCACTCGTACCTTCAGAGTTCAGAAAAATCATTTCCTATCACCTTATTAGAAATCATGGGATGTTTTCCGTGTAATTACTACACAACATACCTTTCTACCATCTAAAATAATAGCAAATGCTTTAAAGAATGAAGAGTTTTATTGCCACCTGGTGGGAGTCTTGTGTGTAACACGTACTAATTGCAGACAAGATTGGGAAGATGTTGAAATACCACAAGCTGACCAACACCATTCTGCAAGAATACACCACGAGAATAATTAGGTGATTGCATTTGCTAAGAAAATCCAGCACTATTAAAGAGCTGCAATCTGCCCCTACACTCCTTTTAATGTCAGGTAAAGGCACTGTTAAGTTACTAAATTCCAGTTCTTTTGATGTTAATCAACATAACTGGAGTACAGGCACATATAAATAAAATGTGAACAAGCTTTAAATGTTAAATATAGTAGAAAGATATAATTTTTATATTATATATTAAATATAACAGAAAAATTGTATTTGAAAGGTTTGGGGAAGATAACCTAGTAGACAAAGAACAGAGGTTTAAATATGCATTTTAAATTGACTGAACCCTTTCTCTTTATCATTTTATGTAACTGAAAATTAATAATGTGAACTTTGCAGATAATAATTCTGAAATTCTCCATTTAATAGTTCCTTGACACAACAGAAGGAGAGGATGCCATCCAGAGGGACCTAGGCAAGCTTGAGAAGTGGGTCCAGGAGAATATCGTAAATTCAACAATCCAAGTGCAAGGTGCTGCACTGGGGTCAGGGAAATCCCTGTCATGAGTCAAGACTGGGAGAAGAATTCACTGAAGGAAGCCTGTCAGAGAAGGATTGGGGATTCTGGTGGAGCAAAACCTGCTCATGCCCCATGTTTTTGGATTCATGGTTTCCTGTTCATGTTTTACATGCCTAATGCAGTGTGTCCTACAGTCAAACAGATGGCACAAACACGTGTCCCCTCGTCCTGGTAACATTATTGATTACATATGAAGTTCTTCATGCACTGCCTTGGATCCACTGCTTTGTCTCACACTAGAGGTCACTGTGAGCAAAAGATTAAGCTTGAAAAGGCAAGAACACTGATGGATCAATTTAGAGGCCAAAATTTCTGACATACCTTCCAATTTGAAAGGTTGACGCAAACTCATCCATGTTAAATATGTCATTTGAGGGGGGCCATGGTACTTAATGTAAGCTCATTTACTGACAAACTACTTACAAACTGTTGAAGAAGTCATTCCTATCAAGAAATCCTTAGTGCTTGAATATGTCCAGTTCAATTTTAGATCAAATTTAATCTCTGGCAACATCAAACTGATTTATGATAAGAGTTCCAGACGTTGTTGATAGTTGGTGCTGTTTTTTCACATATAAAATTTAAGGTACTATTCTTTCCTCCAAGGGAAACTGCCTTGCTTTCTCTAGACTGTAGCAGAACAGTACAACTTTGATTCAGAGGCTGCTTCCAGCGTTAAGCAAGCTAAGTCCCATTTGTATCGTGGATTAAGAATGAAATCAGTAGTTGTCTCAGAGTGAAGATGTGAATAGAACAATTCTAGAACATTCAAGGAACTGGAAGAGGAGTGCACTCCCCTTCACCCGTTCCAGGGAATGCCTCCAACCCAGGGCTTGCCTCCCAAAAGCTGCTGTGTCAGACCTTCACAGTCTCACCTGCATATGGTTGTACCTGTGCCCAGTTTTAAAAACTTTTCCTCTTTCACAGTACATGCCCACAATTAGAAAAGATGCCTGAGCAGTCAGTCCAAAACTGAACATCTGGTGCCACATAAGTCACCTATGGCTTCCTTTAGTGTAGGTATTCATTTGAAAAGGAAAATGTTAACCCTTTCCTCATGGCTGAAAGAGCTAATGGGAGAATGAGAGTGATGCTTTTCTAGAAAAAGCAGTGATGATGAACAATGCTTTTGTGCTGCCATCCAGAGTATTTGGCACAAGGACAGTGGAATAGAGACTAAAAGAGCAGTGGACAGGGAATGATGTTCACATTACCCTACATACCTTACTGCATGAAAACAGTACTTAACGTGGAAGCTACTCCAACCTTGAGGTAACAGAGACATTTAATATGCAGATCTGGGAAGAAGAGTCTTCATAATCATCTTCACAAAATTCCTCAATTCCTATTTTTACCTGCTTTGTGCCTATTTCTTGTGTTTTTCCTTCTGTTTCCTCCTTTTATTAATTCTTTCTACTGTATGTCTACCTAAATGGCACTAACATCTTAGTTGTTCACATCAAATTGTTGATTCTCTCGATTCTGTGTCCCTTGTCTCAGTATGCTTAAAGTATTGTGCTCTTTCTGACAGAAAATACCTCCCACTTTAGATTACACACTGCTTAAAAAAAAAAAAAACAAATCTGTTTTTGTGGTCCTTACTCTAATGAAACAATATTATCCAGATGCTCATGAGAGGTGCTACAGCTTGGGGTTTTTTTACAGTTTTTATTGCACTAATATTATGGTGATGTAATGCTTCCATCAATTAAATTATACTGTTAAAATATATGTAACAGAGTAAACAACGAAACCTGTTATTTTGAAATAACAGCTCTTGTGTTAATTGGTAAGGTGTGGCAAGAAAAAAATAGAATATTTTTGAGACAGTTTTTAGGACAGTTTACTTGGCATCACTCAGACATTTACATTTCCATAATGTACTTCTTTCATAACTACTGAAGATGCACTTGGCATTTTTCTATGAATTTTTCAGCTCTTCTTACTCTTACAAGAGCACTGCTGACAAAGTTTTTTCTAAGATTAACGTATTCCAAAACCATCCAAAGTAACTATGCGAAATCTGTTTCTGAGTATACCATGGACTAAAGAAATTCATGTTCAGAGGTGTTGTGAAAAACATGAAGCTTAAGGCTTTTCATTGGAATGAATCACACTTCATGCAGATCTGTTTTCTTGGATGATTGCTGCTTCTTCTTTTCATTTTAGGAAGTGTGGTTAGTGTTTCCTCTGGACTGATAAGAAACTATTTGTATGCCAACAATGCTATAAGCATGGTTTCATTTCAGTAATATAGGCAAATCCATTTGAGTTGAAGGACTTAATAATAAAATGTATTTAAATGTTGATTAGCATAATCTTTTGCTGTTACAAATTAATTTTCTAGAAGACAGACTTAAATATTTCAATACTAAACACATGCCTAGATACAGAAATACAAACTTCACAACAGAATGTGAAAATGTCAGTTTGTATTACATGCAGTTTAACAGAGGCAACATATGAGTTGCTCAGATTATTAGATATCCCAAGTATGTTTCTAGAACTCATTGATGATTATATGGAAAAGCTGTTAATTTCAGCCAGTACTGTACCTCAGGTATTCAGACACCATTTCTATTACATTTCATCATCTCAAGTAAAAAATGTTTACAGAAATCAGCTAAAGTCCAATATTACTCTGTAAACCTTCAAAATACTTGTAAAAGGGTTATTAATTCTCTAATACAGAAAGTATGGCATTTTTATTTTGTTCTTGCTGCAACAAGGTTTTTTATTATTTAATCTGGGCTGACAGCAACCTCATGCAGTTAAACAAGTGTCTGGTTCTGGACTCCCTCAAGCAAGGCGTAGGGAGGCACTGGAGTCGGTCCAACAGAGACCACTAAGATGATGAATGGGCTGGAGCATCTCTCCTATGAGGAGAAGCCAAAAGAGCTTGGCCTGTTGTCAGAGACTGACTGATGTTACGGTTAATGGCTTAAACATTGTCATGAAGGAGTTTTGCCCATTATGGGAATGTTGTATGAAGAAGCTGTGGCCACTGAAGCCCACCCCACCATGAATGTCTCCTGAGTGCAACCTTGGACTGTGGGTTAAGCTGCCTAAGGGAACTTGAGATAAGATGACAATATTGCTCAATCATCTCAGGTCTAAGGAAAAGTAAACAAGGCTGAGGGAGAAGAACACATCCACATGATAGCCAAACCCAACAGCTGTCCTGAAAATCACCCCTTGCTGGTTTGGGTTGGGGAGGCCATGGCCCACAGGCTCATCTGCTGAGGCCAGGTTTGTACAGACTGCCCCCCAGCCAAAGGGGAGGAGGAGAGTTTTGGGTGTGTGGCATAACCTCTAGTCACAAACACTGAACACCCATCCTCCCTCACACAAACTAGCTCAGCTGTAAACCCCCCCACCCTGGGAAGGCCACATTCACGGGACATTCATATGAGAGGCAGCTGAGAAGGTGTCATAATCCATCAGACCCCCCCAAAAGTGCTCCCCAGACTGATTCCTGAGACCTTGCAGCAGAGCACTGCATGCGATGCAAAGGGATGCAACAGATCCAGAGTCTGCTGTGAGACTGTCAATACTGCCCCTCCATCAGGGGAGACACCTGGGCATTCCCACCTGGCACAAATGTGTATCAATCCATTGAATCCTATGTTTTGGGGGGACCCTCAGCACCAAGAAAACCAAGGATCCACAGTGTGTGATGTGGATCACACAGAGATGGGTGATATTTTCTGCTTATCTGTGTCTGTCATTATCTTTCTCTGCCCCACCTCTCTTTTCTATTTCTTTCTTTCTCTCTTCTCTCTCTCATTTACTGTTAAATAAAATCCGTACTACTGACTTTGGCATATAGTCACATTTGCACCTTAATTCAGGCAGAAGCATCTCATTATAAAAATTTTAAGGACCTGATCATAACACCTGTTGAGCCTGGAGGAGGCTCAGAGGGATCTATCAATGTACATAAAGACCTGAAGGAAGAATGCAAGCAGGACAGAGCCAGGATCTTTCCAGTACTGTCCAGTTAGTCGTAAGACCACAGGCAGTGGACACGAACTGGAACACAGAGGGTTCCCTCTGAACATCAGAAAGTGATTTTTTTACTAGGAGGGTGACCAAGCACTGGCACAGGTTGCCCAAGAAGGTGATGGATCCTCCATCCTTAGAGATACTCTTAAAGCTGTCTGGACACAGTCCTGGGCAACCAGCCCTAGGCAGCCCAGCATGAGTAGGAGGGAAGAGCAGCTGACCTCAGGATGTCCCTTCCAACCTCAACCATCCTACTGATGCCATGAGTCATAACTGAAATTTAAATAGCTTCTGTGCCATGGTATTACAGTACTTCCATGTTTCTTCTCTGTAGCTGTAACAATTTGCAACTGTGATAATGCCAGATGGGAACTCGTCATTTGTGATAAACTAATGCCAAAGTGAAGTCAGTGGAATTGATAATGGAAGTTGTCATCATGTCCGAGTTCGGTTTATTCTCACTAATGTTATCAGTATTTATATAACATATGTGAGTATACAAGGTGTGTGTGACAATTCATTTATTGCAAAGGTTTAGTTGGCCTTAACTAAGGAGCTGATGAAATTCAGCAACGGCACTAATATGCATCTTCAGTGTAGGTTCAGACATAAGCAACCAAAGAGTATTTTACATCAAGCCTTGCTGTTATGATGGTTGGTAGCCAGTGTGGCAATTTTACCCTTGAACTGAGCTCCTCTAGAATGGCTTCTACCATGTGTGACTGCCTGTGCTGGAAAAGCAGGGGAGGCTTTTACACTTCTTTTTTAGTTACTTTTGCAACTACCACCCTCATTTCCACCTGTTCCCTAAGCATGTTACATCCGTTAAGCACACCCACTAAATATCAAATCAATTGTACAAAATAATATCTTGAAGGAAATGTGAAGAGCAGAAGGAGCGGATTGCAGAACTTTGTCACATCAGAATTGCCATCCTGTCAGTCTAAGGAAACAACAGGTAACACATGGCTGGCATTGCATGTTCCTGATGAAACCACATTACACTCAGACTACAAGTGATCTTCTTAAATGTGGGGGTTTTTTTCAAATATAAGTTTATTTTGAAGTAAACAAAAGCTTAGCCATGTTTGTTTACACTTTTTTTTGTGTTTAAAAAAAAAAAAAAGTGTTATGCCTTCCAAGCCAAGGAAATGACACTGGGGACCACATTTTTGTGTGGGGATTAAAAAATCTCAACAGGTAGTGACCAAGATCTAGCTAACATTTAAAAAAAATGAAAGCTCCCCATGATCTCCTGCAAACTTCGAACTTGTGAAAATCAACAGTAACTTATATGAATGACTGAAGTTTAAATTTCATCTCCTACTTTGAATTTGCAGCTTGTTTGATTGTGGTTTTAATTAGAATCTATTCAAAGTACCATATAGGGACCTTGACTTTTTTAAAGAGCTCGAAAATAAAAATTATTTCTAAAAAGTACTAAATTCACCATCAAAACAACAGCAACAATTGTACGGTTCGCTTCCTGCCCAGAAGCCTTCCATGGCAGAAATGCTAGTAGATGTAGTAGCAGTAGGTTGGAGGCCATTTAGAAAAAATCAGTTACTCGGTTACCGCCCTTTTCCCCATTCCCTTCGCTCCCGTACCAGGAAACCCTGCGCTGGGAGGAAGGTCCGGTGCAGCAGCGGGGTCGGTTCACACCGCCCCTGCCGCGGGTACCGCGCCGGAGCGGGGCTGTACCCGCACCCCGGGCCCGCCGGCCGCCGCCCGCCTCACCCGGCACCGCCATTTTGCAGCTGCCAAGCCCGCCCCCGTCCTGACACCCCCTCGACCCCACGGGTGGGCGGCCATCCCCCGCCCGCTGACACTGCGCGGGGCGCGGCCGCACACGACGCCAGCCCCCGGTACTGCCGCCCTGCTGCTGCCCTGCTGCCGCCCGTTCCTCCGCCCCACTGGCCCTGCGCGACCGCCTCCACCTCCTGGCGCCGGCCCCGCCCGGCCCCGGCGGAGGGCGGTGAGTGGCAGCGGAGAGGGGAGGGGGCCGCGGCCGTTGGGCGGGACAGCACCGCCCCCCGGGAGCCCCAGTCGGCGTCCTGCCGCCTCCGGAGCCGGGAGGAGGTTCGTCTTCGGGGGTGTGCGGTGCTGACTTCGCTCGGCTGGGCTCGGTGAGCGTCTGGGGCGGGACCCCGCGCAGGACGGCCCCAGCTGCCGGCCCCCTCGCGCCCCCGCTGGGGCTCCCTGGCCTTCCGGAGAGGCAGGGCCGCCCGGGCACGCTCGGACCTCGCGGGGAGCGAGGCCGAGCGGACTCCGGTGCTCCCGACTGGGAGCGGCTGGCGGCGGTGAGTGCGGAGTCACGGCTGGCAGCGCAGTCACCAGCGTGGGTGCGGAGTCACCGCCCGCTGGCTTGTGAACAGCCCGGAGGAAAAGTTGGTGGTGCCCTTTGTGGGACAAACGCGGAGTGACTTTTGGGACGGGAGTGTTTTTGCGAGCTGGCTGACAGTGAGGTGAGCTCCTGCTCACGGCTGTGCTGGAGAGGCGCTGGTTCTGGAAGGAGCCGGACCCGTCCGTGCCGCGCATCCCCCGCGGGGCGCCTCGGGCGCGGCCTGGCTGCGCTCGCCGTCCCTCTCAGAAAGCGCTAAGGTCAAGTTAAAACTGGAGGCACAGTAACTTTTGTGATCGTATAATGGTTAAAAATACTCATGCTGGTTTACCGGGAAGGTATTTTAATCTCTGTGTTTTCCAAGGACTGTTTGAAGGTTGAACTGAACTGTGTTGGTTTATTTATAACTTGATGTAGAAACATAATACAGAAACGCATTTACTTGTATCAGTAAAATATTTTCTGATTTAGGGAGGCTTAATTTTGGCAGCCAAGTTGTCACAAGTAATATGTTTGGCTGTGGTGACATTGCTAGTATTCTTAGCACTCTGTCGTGATTTTAGCGTCCGTTGAGTGGAAAAAGTTGGTTAACTGGTGTCTGTGGTTTTGGCTATACTACTTTCATCTTCACAAGGACATCTTCAGGTTGGTATTCTGAATTAATTCTGTATTTATACAGAATTTAAAAATATTGTTTATTGCCAGAAATATTCTACAATGCTCCTTGCAAGTTGCTTAACTTTAGGGGAGTTGTTCTTAAGCAGCAGGAGTTATGCTTATGTGTTATGCTGTGGTAGTAGTATATGGATAGCTTGCTACTTTACTCTTGGGAAAGCTAAACTTTAGGTAGGCTTTTTATGCAAGTTTACCTTACTTAGGGAACTTTTTACTACAGAGCAGAGATCCCCTCTTATTTTTGACAGGGCTTATGTTTAAAAGGCTCTCTCGTGTAAAGCCTTTGCCTCCCTGCCATGTATGGTTTTGGTTTTTTTTAATGGGACATAAAGGCATTTAAAGTAAGCCTATTTTGAATCATGGGCATTTAAGTTGGTAGTGTTTAAAAACAGCATGCTTCGTGGTGTTCCTCTGATTTCCCATGCAGAGTTCTACATCTCCTCCTCCTTTGCCTTCTTATCATTGTTTTTCTCTGTCTCCTGATTAGGTGATGACAGTTAACCAGGCCTTTATGAAAGCAGTTTTTTTCTGTTATTACAGACTTGCCCATAAAAAGTTAGGGGCTAGTCTTTAATTCTAGCATGTATAAGCAGAACAATAAAATTAAAGAATAAATTTATATGCAGCGTTTACAGGATTGATTATTAGTTTTAGCATTTTTTTTTTACATTTGAAACCCAGTTATTATTAGTTAGGAAAAAAAAACAGTCACTGTTCTGGCACAGTGCTGTATATATGGTCAGACTCATCTATAGGTGCTCATGCTTCTTACAGAAGAATGTATAAATCTCGAAGATGCTATCAGCCTTCTTGCTGTTTTCTAGGCTTATTGTTTACCTGATTATACAAATACATTCAGATTTCAAATTTTTATTCAGTTTTACATTGTAACCCTGAGTTCTGATAATTAATCATTATTTTCTTCTTTGGCAGCTAAAATGAATTCAGATCCTGATCCCGCCTCAAGTTCCTCTCACCCCCAGCAGCATCTTGGAAGGTCCCAGCTAAATGCTGCTCCTGTGGACCACAGTGAGAACAGTCAGAGACCTGGAACATCTTCAGCAGATTCTGCAACTTCTTCAGTTCCTGGCTACTCCCGTAGCAGGGAGAAAACAGAAAAAAAGGGTAGGTATGAATGGAATTCTTATGCAAAATCAGCTTACATTAAACTTATTTATTTAGAAATTATTGTGTATATATTTCTTCTAAGCTCTTTAAAGACACTGTAAAGTAGGAAAATAAATTTCTCCAATTTCTCTTAACCTGTTGTGGAAGAATCTTTTCTACTTCAGCTTCCTTTGTGCCTATTTTTGAGTTTTCCTATCTTAATTTTTCAGGTTTGTACAAAGCAATAGAAAAGAACTTTATTTGAAATATTGGCAGGGAGATTTAATTAAATTTAGCATAATAATGTTTCAATTTAATTTCTTTATTTGGCTAGAACACATGCTATAACTATAGCTTTAATATGCATATGATACTACTGTAATGTGGACTGAGGGAATAATAAGCTGGTACACGAAGCCAAAATTGAAGTTAATATTAGCAGTAAGATAAGAATGTGGATTTGCAGCCATGATACACTGTGAAAGGCAGAATGATGAGGTTCTTCTCCCCTACTTGCTGTGAAGCCATCAAATTTCAAAGCTTGTAGAAACTATTGTGATGAGAGAAAAGTCTTGTGCAAAATGAAGAACGAAAAATACCTGGCTCTTGTATTCACTTGCTGAGTTCCAATTTTAATTCAGTTTGTAATCTAAGACTTGTGCAAGATGGTCTTGTGCTCAAGGTCTAGCAAATCTCCCGCTCTTTAACTTTCTTTAAAATTGGAGCTTTGATTGTGAAACTGGTTATGTACATGCCCTTATTTTCACAAATGTGAGTCTCTCTTGAAGGTAATAAGGCTATCCAAGAGGTTAAAATTGTTAAATGTGTGGCACATACCAGATGCAAGTGAGCTCTGCATGTAGTTCAGGCCAATATTATGGCCTAATTCAAAATTGACTGTTGGAACCTTCTGAGTTCTCTGTTCCCAATGAGGGAGAAACTTTTTTGGATACCTGAATTTCTATCATGTCTCAGTATTCAGTACCAATTTTGTCATCTAACCCACCTGTAAAAGATTTGAGAGGTTATGGAGATTTGACACTTCTAACATTACTACATGATTGCTAATTTAGAGTCAGGGCTAACAGATACGTTTTCTTTCTTCCATTTTCCAGTTAGTACGCTTTAACAGGGAAAGAATAGTAACTATAATAGGATTATGGTATGAAATTATCTTGGGCTTAGTTTTGAAATTTGAAATTTTTGAAAAGCTGTGATTTGAAAAAGCAGTACATAAGTTTCTGTTGTTGGTGCCTGCATTCATGCAAGATTCAACACAAGCTATTTAGTAGTGTTTTGCACACAGATTCTGTCAGACCTTCTTTTCTAGCTAATTTGGTGATTTTCTTACTCTACACAAACCTTGGATTTGTAAAATCACACTGATTTTTGTGTTAGTTCTCTGCAGTCCTGTGTATTTACTAATGATCCCTACCCATGCAGCACTGTATTAGAGATGCTGCTTATTTGTGCTCCTGTAAAAGAGGGCTTTTGAGCATTGATGTATTTCTCCTTCTCAGTTGTGACTCATTCTTGATTGCTTTAAATCTCTTCCCATTAGAATATTATGGATGCCTGGTGCCACTGTCATTGCCCTTCCCATGCCCTTCTTAATGTACACAAGTATTTAGCAGCAGAATGAGCTACCATTGCCGTAGTGTCTTGCTGGAGTCTCTAAACCCCAAAATTTTAGTGGATTTAGATAGAAAAGGTCTTCAATAACACATAATACAGTATTTTTTTTATATAGCTGTTTTAGAGTAATGCCATTTGTAATAGCGCTAACAGTTTCTAGAACTGAAAACTTCATTAAAAGAAAGGAAGTTCTGGTCATCAGAACTTAAAAATGGGCATTTTAGTAGGACTTTAGAAAGAAGTGCAAATAAAAATACAAATTCAAAGATGTACATATGAAAACAAATATAAAAGAAACGAATATGTCAAACAGAAAATTATCACTTTGGAAACTCTCAAAATATTTGAACTGACAGAGAAGGTGTTTTTGGAATCACTGGAGGCCTTACTGATAAATAACATTAGTGTTTCTCACAGGTCTAGGAAAAGTTAAGGATTTGGACTCTCAGACAGAGCGTGTTGTGGTTTGGTTGTATGAAAGGAAATATGCTCCAGACAAGTGGTTCTGGGAAGGGCTGCTCTGACTACTTTCTTGGAAGATTAAGAAGTCAGGTAATTTTTAGTAGTCACTATGATCATGACTCACTCAGAGTGATGGAGAAGAGGACACAGAAGACCAGCACACTGATATACAGAAAGCTTACTAAATACTTAGAATGCTCCTCTTTAATGATGACATAAATATCTTACTCAAATTTAAATTACTATTACAAATTCAAGTTTGTATAATTTTTAGTAAATCAGCTATGATTTCTGCTTGAGAAGGGGAGATGTACTGTGTATATCTCAATTATCTGGAAAGGCAGTTTCAGCTGAGGACTATCTACCACAAGCGCATGTGCCCTTCCCCCACAGAAGGTCACTGGTGTGCTGGGCTGCAGTAATTGGAACATTGCCCAGCAGGTGGGAGGAGATCCTTCCCTTCCAGTCAACACTGGAGTGCTTCACCCAGTTCTGGACTACCCAGTACATGAGAGACGTGGAGAGAGTTCAGCAAAAGGCCACAGAGATGATGAGTGAGCTGCAGCATCTTTCCTGTGGGAGACCTCTCAGACAGCTGGGGCTGTTCAGCCTTGGGGAGAGAAGGCTCAGTGGGAGAATTTATCAATGTGCGTAAATAGCTGAAGGTAAGGTGCAAAAAGAATGGAACCATAATCTTTCCAGTAGTCCCCAGCACAAGGACCAGAGGCAGCTAGCGAAAACAGGAGGTCCCCTTTGACCATCAGTAAACACTTTTTGTTTTTCCTGTGAGAGTGACTGGGCACTGGCACAGGTTGTCCAGAGAGGTGATGGTGTCTCCATCCTTTGAGACACTCAAAAACTGTGTGGACACAGTTCTGGGCAACCAGCTTAGGTGGGACCCTCATGAACAGAAGGGTCAGAGCAGGTGAATTCCAGCAGTCCTTTCTAACCTCGACCATTTTACTAATTCTTGTAACATTCTTGACACCATATCTGTATTTCTGATCTGTGCTTTTTCTTCCAGTTTCTGTTAATATACACTGTGTTTAAGGCTATAGCATCAAAATGTATATTAAGTAGTTTGTTTCCTGGAAGCACACGTCACATCATCTATTCCTGCAGCATTATCCATATCTTGTAGTGTAATTCAGCAAATTAATGAATGCCTTGGCTCTGACTCAGTAAAGCACTTAAACGCACATATATCCTCAGTGGCACAGGTACTTCCTTTGGATCTTATACTGCCATTTTTTCCTTAGCAATTTTTCAGTCTCTATTCTACTAATATATCATTACGTAGTGTTTATGTTATTCCTTGAATAATTTCTTTCACAATGGGAGGTAACAGTGCTTTGAGAATTTATTGAGCAAATTGAATCTGGATTTAATGAAAAAATACTCAGTCATTAGGACAATTTATAGATACAGGTTTTCTTGAGTTAAAAAAAGAAAAGGAGGGCATTCCTATTTCTACCCCAGACTTGCATTCTGCTTATGTATGGTTTTGGTTTTCCATTCCTTGCATATGTAGGAATGGAGTGAATATCATTACATTGGCTTTCATGTTTGAAAATAAATGAGAAAAAAAAGGTTACTCTTTCAAGGATGTTCATGGACAGGGAGCTTATTAGTGAGCAAAGCATATACACTACTAATTAGAGCTCCTGAAATTTTAAAGCCATGCAGTCATCAGTATCCACGTAAGCAAATTACAGGAGAGTTCCTGTATAGCAGAGAAGACCAGTGTCTGCTTGCTAGTGAAATCTTTTGAAACAGACTAAAACTCCAATCTCATAAGACACCTTCATGCCTCTCAGATGCACAGGCCCCTCACTTTTTGGTCTAGATGCTACATACCCTTTTCTGGTTTCTGTGTTTCGTCTACTGTGTAGAATCTCCTTCCTTCAGATACAGCCTTAAAGCAATGTGAAAAGACAGGGCTTGGATGAGAGCTCTGGAGCTCCCAACACCAAATTCTCCAAGTAGGCTTAAAAATATCATTCTTACTAGAGAAACAAATTTCTTCTACTTACAGAGCAGAGCTAGGAAAAAAGCACTTTCAACATGGTGACTTACTTAGCATGTGAGTATCTGTAGTACTGCTGCTATTAATATTTTTAAAAGAGGTGCCTGAGTCCACAGTCAAGGTAAATGCCCTGTATTGCTGAATTAGAAAGTAGATCTTTGTGTCCCAGGAGATATTTTGACTCAGATGAAAGGAAAGCAGGATGAAGAGAAACTTTTCACAATACAGTGGTGATCAGATACTTGACTGTGATGTTGGGATTCAAGTAACTGCTTCAATTCAGCCCCAGTGATAACTTGAACCGGATGACTCTCACCCCAGGTGAACGTTTATTGTGCTGCAGGTTATCTGGAAGAGTTACCACTCCTTGTAATGCTTAAGTATGTTCAAGCATGTGAAGTGTCCTTCTTAAAAATTGACTGTCTACCAGTCAGCAGGTTAAAGAGGTCGTGCTAGGATACTGGAGAAACTAGGGAGAAGATGGTAATTTTTCATATGTGCATGAAACAGGTTATTACTGGTTTATTACATCATTCATGCACATTTGCTAGCCAATAAGGTTGGAAAGGAAAAATTGCAAAGCTAAGTTGCAGTGCTTGAAGAAAGGTCTCTTTGGTTTTTTGTCATGGTTTTGCTGTAATCTCTTGTTCTAGAATTAAGAACACATGGGAAGGTGTTTATACAGAGAGCTTTGCAGACAGAAATCAATTTCTTATATTTTGTTTTTAGATATACAGAGTTATGTGTGTACTTAGGTTATGAGAGTTTTTTGTACCTCTAGGAAGAGAATTTTATTAATTGACTGACTTCAAATTTAAAAATAGTAAAAAAATCTTTTAAACAGTTTACAATGAATTGCAACAATTTACAACAGTGTGTCTCCAAGGCATTGCTAAATGATAGCTAACAAATAGAGAACGTTTCTAATTTACAAATATTTTCTAAGTGTTACCTTCTTCTACTTAAGGTTACAAAGAACCTTTCCTTCCAAGCTGTATTTTAGCACTTCTGTGTCTTTTTGGCAGTTAGCTATTACAGGCTAACTCCTGAGGCAAAGTGAAATGTTTGTGCAAAGCTTGAAGAAATCTTCAGAAAAAACCTTTGATTGTTTGAAGGGGAGGATTATGCCTTGAAATATTAATTACTTAACAATTTATCTGTCAGTTTATTAATGCCTCTTCAAACTTTACCTTTAAATAATCAGGCTCCTGGCAAGCTCGTTTGCCAGGCATTACTGTGGAAGAGAAAGGATTCTATCCAAACAAAAGTTAATGACTGTATTTTCTGATAAAATTTTGGGTCATCATCATTGTTGGTGCAGAACAATGGAAATGGGCTTTTTCATGTCTGCTGCTACTGTCAGTAACATGCTGGTATTTTTACCCTAGATGGGAGGAGAATTGAACACCATTTATTTGAGAAAACATTCTCCATCTCTCCCTCTACTACCATTTACCAATAAATTCTGTGGTACAAAGGACTTGACTTTCCTTTTGTGCAAATTTAAAAATTTAATCTGGTGGTTGGAATCTTTCAGTTCAGTTTCCTTCAGAAGAGATCCAGGATGTGTGTTCACTGTGCAAACAAATCCCTGTTACAGTACAGTAATCAAGGAGAGATTTGGAGCTGTTGTGTTTCTGGAGGGCTCCTTGCAGCAGCAGCAGCCCCACTTCATTGTGAAAGTTAGAAGGTGAGACTGGGAACAGTAAACTAGGAAGTAAGACTAATCCCTTGAAAAGTTAGTTATTACTAAGTAGTGCTTGCTTAAGCCACTGGATTTGTGGATTTGCTAAAAAGTTGGAATGTTCCTTATTAAGGGCCCCTCTTTTGACAGTGAATGAACTGCTGAAGCATCAATGTGGTGGAGTGCTCAAACTGCAGAATTGCTGGAATTCCATGTGCACTGTGCAGGTTGTTATGATAAATTTCTGTCTGCACCTACAAAAATCTGTGGGCTTGGTGAGCTCTATGGTCGCAGCTTCTCGTTTTGTTTTTCATTGCTTTCTCCTTTCTTTTTTTTGGTGGAAAGGGTTAATATTGATGATTATCAACTAAGAAACCACAAAATGCTAATTTATTTTTAACGCTACAGTTTTGGAACTGCATATTTATCCCAGCTCATCCATAAAGGATTCAATCAGAGATGCCTGCATAGAAAAAGCAGCAGGACTGGCTCATTTGTTACATGTAAAATTATTTTAATTACTTTAAAAGATCACTGTACAGTAATAGCTATGCTAGAAAAATACAGATTTGAAGAATGATTTTTCATCCAGTTTTAAATTTATAGTCTATAATGTCACTCATGCTTTTTTTTTGTTGCTCCTCTGACAATTTACGTTTATTTTGTGGGGGTGCAGAAGTTGTTCCCATTTCAATTTAATGCTATTTGATGACTTGTGATTGTGGTGTGACTTACCATATCTACAAATACATTGCTCCTCCCTGAGAAGGTAGAGTTGAGTCTTAGACTTGAACAGCTCTGTAAACAAATGTTATTCCCTTCTCTCCCATCACTGTTACCACCTTTCAAAATAGAATGCCTGCCCAAGTATGGTAGTATAAAAAATATGAATTGTTCTTGGGACAAGTAGAACCATCTTTGGATCTGGCCAAGGATGTTAAAGGCATAAAAGAAACATATGTAATGTACTCTTAATTATACCAAGCCCTTACTATGCAGTTAAGAATTCGGGAGGCTTCTGAATGGATGAAAGAATTCAGCACTCATGGATGAGCAGCTAAGCATCTGAAGTTACTCAAGTCTTTTTTCAAATCATTGATGTTTGTTAAGCAAAGTATTTCTTCTTCTCTTCCAGTCAGTTCCTCTGTGTCATTGTATTTGATATGTACAAATGTTTATGACATGGCACTTGATGCCAGCTTTTAAGTGGAGTGTCAGTCTTTCCACAAACTTTACTCCTACATAGTTACTGCACACAATACCACTGAGCTGTTGGAACTTGTGAAAGGTAATTAGGAGGATTTCTGTAGAGGCTCAAGATGGCTCTCCTGAGCACTGAAAACTCAACAGTACAATCCAGTGACCCAAAAAAGCTATTAGAACCTGCATTTATTATTATAAAATGTACAGATCAACATTTTCTAAAAGTATGTATTCTGTCTGTGGATGAGTGAAAGAGATCTGACATCTTTCACTTAGGAGATGAGCTCACACAGCATCCTCTAACAAAGGAAATAATTTTTATTTTGCATTAATTGTGTATGCCTTTATTCCTAAGGGTGTCTGGATTCTAGAAAGCTTGTTTCATAGTGAAAATCTGTGATTAAAAGCTCTATGGTGTTCCCTGAAATTGTTGAATTAGTTTGATTTTTTTATTAACTTACCAGATATATGCTTACAAAAAAACCTTTTCCTGCATAAAATCCAGTGTAACACTATCAGAATTACCACCATGCATTTCCAAAAGGAGTGGGACATATTAGATAGGATGTGACTCCAAAAGAAATACCTTCTAGGCAGATTCCACACAAAATGTGGTGCTCTATCTATTTTGGTTTATATTCACAGGAAGGCACCCCTGTAAGCTTTCATTTTCCTACTTTTTCTTGATTATTTATTGCTTGACAAATAGACTTCGATTATTTACTTTCTATGTGCATGCATTCTTGTTGCCTGCTTCCTATCCCATGTTGTAATATTTCCTTCATACTAGCAAATGGACTATTACTGAAAATCCACCACAAAAGGATTTCCTGTAGCTAGTATATTTAATTTGTGAAAGTTGCTAAAGCAAGTTCATTCACTCTTCTAACATAAATTAACTGCCTCATGTTTGTGAGAGGGTGTTTTTCTGATGGTTCAGTCATCCTTTGGGGTTTAGGTGGTGGTGTTGTTTTTTGTGTTCTGTTTTTTTAGGTACCGCAAGACCAGATGATTATAATACAATCGTATCATAATTTTGAACAGTGCAGTAAGATGTCTACTGACTAGATGAGAAGCTATAACATTTTCTGGCTGTACTATAGCAAACTGGATGAATGGAGAATAAAACTGATGAGAACTGAGCTATAAGAGTATTCCCTATCAACAGTTGTCTGAGAATCCCATTCAATCGTGCAGAGCTGAAAGATGCCAATGCCTCAAAGTAGTCTGCAAATATGGAGCTTTTGTGGGTGGGATGTCTTCAGCAGCTGGATGCTCAGTTTGTAAGAAACCGAATGATGCTTTTTCTTGCAGTTCATTTTGGGTTATTTGTACCAAAGGCATAGAAATCTAGGGAACAAAACACATTTCAGTGCTGTTGAATGGAAACTGAGGATGAAAGATTAGTATTAAAAACTGACTGGCTTCCAGCAAGCTGATTGGCTTTGTAAATATTTATGGTAATAGTTAAGGTGATGTAGGTGCTTTAGTGCACCACCCTAAATTCTTTTGGCACAGGATTCTTAGCATGTTTTTGACCTTTTACCAGCTATTTCTTTTTCAGTCTAATTCAATGCTGGGTTATATAGCTGCATTTAATTTTTTTCTCTGATGAAACTTGTGACAAAGACTGTATTTATGATTCTAAACTTAATTGCAGAACAGTTAGAACCTATCTGGAAGTACTGCTTAAGCACTTTTATTAATATTAAGAATGGGATAAACTTTTCATGTTGCACTTCAGAGGCTTATTTTTATGGAAATTCCTAGACATAAAAAAGTAGAAATCTAGCTTCAAGTCTGTCATAATGGAAGTCATAGAAGAGGCTTTTTCAAATACAAATATTTCTATATCTGTATTTTCTGTGCCATGTCAGTCTCCACCTACACATACATTTGTTCATCTTACCTTGTGGAGCATGGTGGGAGGAGTGCAGTTTAGCAGTGAACATAGTTTATTCATAGTAGTAGCCTCTCACGGTAGAAGCAAGTAATTTTCCTTGTAATTTAGACCGTACTCCCTTTCGGATTCAATTACAGTAAAGCCTTGCTAAAGCAGTAAAGTGATGTATGCTTGAAGCTCCAAGTAAGTACAGTGCTGTGCAGTGTGACAAAGTTCAGTTCAGACATTAGTGCTCTTCATGGCATATAGAGAATTTGTTCATTTGTGGGAGAAGATCTAATGTCAAAGAAGACATTCTTCACTCCCTGCTCCCACCCCAGTAATTTAGCTGGTGGGAATGCCTGGGGGTGAAATCTTTTTCCGTACTACTCCATCAAACCTCTCAATTACTCTTGTCAGTTAATAACGTGACACTGAGGGAGGTACCTGAAATCCTGTGACTTAAAAGTAGAAAACCCACTTGAGTAGTGAGCTTTTGGGATAAAGCTAAGGCAAACATGAAGTGCAGTTTTTCTTCCTCTGGATGCCATCCAGCTTTTTCTTATACCTGAACTAACAGGGGTGTGTTCCAGTTTCAGAAGGCTCACAGAAGTTGCTGTCAATACTCAGTGCTAATACTAGAGATTGGTGACAGGCTTTTTCAGGTTCAAGATTCCTGTTACCTTTCTCATGAGAATCATTTACACTGTTATTTACAGCACACCTGTTAGAGCCAGATGGCTTTTTCTAAATGCAGTGTTAGTGTTGTCTTTATTTTATTTGGAATATTCTTTAGCTACTTGCAGCTTAGACATTTTTGTAAAGCCTTTTTAGACACATAGAAATATTTGGCACTGGCCAAATACTTTTAATCTGTTCATGCACTTTAGTGGAAAGACACTGAATAGTCTCTCTATTTACCATCTCCATTTCATTCTCCTCAGTTTCTTCCCCAGGTTATAAAGCTCTGATAATGGTGTCTTATTAGCACTGAGCTGTGTTTTTCATAAAACACTATTTCAACTCTAAGGTGTTACGCGGTGTGATAATAGTTCATTGCACTGTGTGTGCAATGATAAAGTGTCCTCATGGTTTGCTGCATTTCATCTAGCCTTTTATAACCTAGTTGGTCGTTAATTCTTCTGCTGGTTTTACTTGAGTTTTTTGGGTTTTTTTTCCTGAATAATACAGAATCATGGACAGATTTTTGCACCTTGGTATTAGCCCTTTTTTCTTTCATTCACATATAAATGTATTGAATTATTTAGGCCTTACTTTATATCCCTGTGTGTCTAAACTGATAATCTTTCCCCTGGGAGAAGGAAAGCTGCGTTTTTCTTATCTTCATATGCTGTTTCTTAATCTCTCACTTTTCCGTATGACCTGCATTCTAGTTTGTTTAGAGGACTTATGTGAGAAGCCTTGCTCCCTGTCTTTAGAGATGTAAATATGAGCTGGATCCACCTGTCCAACCTAGTATATCCTTTTTTCTTAATTAGGGGAAAAAATGGGTTTGTATCTTTTTTTTTTTTTTTTGGTATCCTCCTTAGTTGGAGGAACTACTAAACATATAAAATTATGATTTAAATATATTTTAAATCATATCCTGTTTTTGAATGTATAATTTTCTGGAATGTAGTTGAGGTTGTTATTGTTGCTTTCTGGCCTTTTTGCTGCTCTGTTTTTTTGTCAGTGTGTCTTAGCCACATTTATTCAAACAAAAGATTAAGGAAACTATTTAAAACTGTACCTAAACCTAAAATTTGTAAGATCCTTTGGAGGACTCCCTACTTACCTTTGCTTGGCTCACTTTGCTGGGCCACCTTGATAACAGTTTTCTCTTGTGTCAATTGTCAGATCTTCTCATGGAATAGTGAAAATGGTTACGTATTTTTCTAGGTGTGTGCTCAGTGAGCTTGGAGGTGTGAACATATTTTTTTTTTGTACATATGCTTAGCTGCTCCTGACTGATTTCAGTCACTTCAGGAATACTTCTGTACTATAAAATGGGAAGACCAATGCAGAAATCTTGTTTTGTATCTTGTTGTTTCAGATCCTTTATTCTCCCCACCCCAGTAGGAGGGGTTTTATCCTCCTTCTACTGCACATTCCTGTCACTTCTTTTTCTGAGCCCAAATGAATGCATGAAGTTATGATGATATAAAGTGTGTGTGTCATACAGGTTTCCTTCATATTCTTAGTGTGGGTGTTGCTTAATGCATTAATCTTTTGTTCAGTAGAGTTTCTATGAGCTTTAATATTCACTTGTAAAACCTGTAATTTCTTTTAAACTTACATATTTTGTATGAATGCTTCATTGTTACTTCCTGTCTGAGAAAGGGCTTTCAGTTTTCCTTTTATCCTGTTCTCACTAGGTTTTCACCTTGTCATTCAAAGCACTTTAGAGTCCCCAGCTTGTGTTTGTTTAAAAAAATTCTTTGTTGTGCATGATAGCGTGACTGTCATGGGGCCAGCCTGCAATAATTGTGTGAACAAATAAAGTCTTAAGCTCAAAAGGCATAAGAAATTGTGAACCTTTAAAATATTTTTTTGTTTTGTTATTCCCTGTTCATGGTCTTTGACCTCTTGCTTAATCTGGAATCCAGGTGCTGTACCTGTGACCTAAGAAGAAAGCTGTGTGCACTTGGCCAGGGGGTGATATTAGCAGGCAAAGGGCTAAAACTCCCTTGAGCTGTGTAAATCCACTGGTGAGAGCTTTAATGTGTTTGTGTTGGTAGGAAAGTAAATCTACAAACACTTTTATTATTCAGCATGCACTCTATTGATCCTTTCTGCCTGAAATAACTTTAGTAGGTTTTTTTGAAGGAAGGCAGTGATTCCAAGTGGTTAGAAGAACACTGAGAAAATTGATGGATGTGTGTATGATCCATTTCATGTGCATATATATACAACTAAAAATCTTCTTATCTAGATTGTGTAAGTCCATTCTTCAAAACCTTGTATGAATGTTGAACAGTTCATTGGGTTCTAGTCTTCAATATAGTCCAAAGGTGAGGTTTAGATATGTTATTTAATCTTTAACCTATCTTCCTTTTGTGACTTAAAATTTTAAGCATTGGCATCTTAGAGTCTCGCTTGGCCTAATCCCCTACTGTGGCTTGACTGCCTTTTTGTCAATTTAATGGTTACATTTCAAAGGTCAGGGACAATAATTGCATCCCAGCAAAGTATTTAAGAAACTGAAATGTTTCCTTTTTAAACTTTTCCTATTTCTGATCAAAACCTAACAGATATGTTAAAAATGCCTACCTATGACAGAATGAATGCTAAATTCCCATTTGAGCTTATAGCATCAAAGCTGGCATTTTACTTTATATGGCCAGTGTGCCAAGTAATGTGTAAAGCTTCCAAAAGTAAGTAGTTATCTTTACTTTCCATCAGCCTGTTTGCAACCTCCCTACATAAACACTTGTGTTTAGACTTTTATTTACTGAGTATTTCTCCTGGAGATGTAAAACATACTTTTTACTAGGAAAACAGAAATTACTCTATAGTCATGTTTGGCCACTACCATTGAAGTCAGTTTTAGCTTAGTCATCTTCAGAATCCTGTATGACTGTGAAATGCATACAAGTCTTTATGTAATGACCTGTTTTGTTGTAATGAGTCTTTCAATAAATGCTTTCATAAAATGGGTTTTTAGAGACAACTTTAACCTGTTCAAAGAAAACCGTGAATGTCAAAAATGAATATTTCTGTAGGCCTTCAAAGGTTTAAATGCTTTCTATAGTATTATGACATAAATGTAACAGTCAGAAATGTGTCTGCATCATACTTTGCAGATCACAAATAAAATATTTTCCATTTTTAATGAAATTGAGTAAAATTAAAATATATAGTGCTATTTCAAATCTTAAACCTAAGACTTTATCACACAGAATAAAAAAAAAAAACCAAAACCACTAAAATTTTATTAATGATGTTATTGTTACAATGTCCATTAACTAATTTGTGTTGAATGATCTGTCTTGGGGAAGGTAGAAGTAACTATATTGGGAACTGAATTACAGAGCAGCCTGATGATGAACTAAGCTTTACACAATCTTGAGGTTCATGGTGGCAGAGTTGGAACTACAGCAAATACTAAGTACTAACCATCCTTCTAAACCCATGGCCTTAATTTCTTTTATGAATGCTTCGTGCTGTCTTAAACTTCTGTGCTTTCTCTTGCCTGCTTTCATTTGAATGACTGTGGTGGATGTGAGCCTTGGATAGCTGATAGACTTCACTGGCTTGTATTAATGCACTTGACACTAAACAGCTAGTGAAGTCAATTTTAATTGTCATAGAAGATATATGAAGTATTGCAAGATGAGTGTTCCTGTCTTCTGGAAATTTTTGTGTTCAAGACAGTAAAATTTGACATTAAAAAGGCACAAGTTTTTAACAAAGCTGGAAAATAAAAGCTTCCACTGACAGCATTTCCATTGCAATACTCTTCTGTGGGAGGAATACAAAACAAGACATTTTCTGACTAAAAACCCACTGAAGAACAAGGGTGATAAGTTACAGTCATCACTTCTTATGGTATTGTTAAAGGGGGTGCATATACTCCTGTGTAGTTGTTTGTTCAGTGCTGAGCTGAATTGAAAGAATGGGTTGGCTGTCCTTGTTCTAAAACACACCTTGACTGTTACCTAGACTGACCTATATACTTTATGGAAAAGTAGATTGATAATGGCAACCATGAAACTAGAGTCATTCATGCTTGACCTGTTTAATTATCCTCTTGGTTGTCTTTTAAACAAAGGAAAAATATTGCTGGTTACAAGAACTTTATATGCTAAGATATTCTAAATTTGATCTCCACAACCTCTGTTCCTCCACCTTTACCCAACAACTACAGAGTCAAGGCACAGGCATATTTTTAATTAACTATCTCTTGTTTATATTCATAAATCACATGTGCAAGTACATAGAATTGATAACTGGGTGGGAGGGATTGGGCAGTAGGTTGAAAATAACCACAGAAAGTGTTTCTTTCCCCTGGCAGTCAGCTCTGTTGAACAAACATTTCAACAAGTTTACTGCAATAACACCATTATTTTTTCTTTTTGCATTGAAGGAGGTAGTTGACCATAAGGCTGCACATTTTTAATTTTTCTTTTTTTTACTTCACCTTCTTTGCAAATATCATTATGTACATGTTAATCTACAATGTAACTGAAATAAAGTAACTATAACCTGGTGTTGTAAAACATTCCCATTTTGTTTCTTCAACTTTCTGCTGAAGTACATTTTCTTGTCTAACATTCTGCTGAGTGAGAAGAGCTAAAAGGGGTCAGAGCTGTGCCGTGCTCTTATGTGTGCCAAGTGAAGCAGGACAGAAAGAAAGAGACTGTGCCATATAAGCTGACAGAGCTGCCTTTCTTATTAGGGTTTTTATCAGTTTAGCAACCTGCTTTCTTTAGTTTGTTATTTTTCTTATGTGTGTAAATTCCACTTAATTATTTAACACTGGCTTACAAATGATGCCTCTTGTATTATCCAGAATATCACTGAAGGATCTGTGGTGTTCTCAACATGTAGAAAATTCTGAACAGAAAAAACAAAAGGCATTCCTAAGTCAGCTAGTACTAAAATTTTGATGCAAAAGGGCTTAATGAATTTGAAAACACAGGAGGAAAAAGAAAAATACTTCCTTGCCTGACTTGTTTTATTTGAGTGGGGTAGGTAGATTAATATCTCACTTCTTTCAAACAAAATGCTGTTCTTTCCTGTAACTTCCTGTTTATTGTTAGCAGAAAGCACCCGAATGATGTTTGCTGGTGTTAATGGTGCCATCTGGAAGACAGGCTTCTGACTTGTTTAGAGTTCAAATTATGTTGGTTATATATCAGGGCAAGGAGATTAAGTAGTTAATTTTGCTGGGATGCTATTTGGCTATTTTACAATCATATTTTTACAGCTTTTTGAAAAGACCTAGTACTAAATGAAATTTTTTTTCATTATGTGCCTTGTGTAGCCAGACAACGTTATAATCTGGTATTAGAACTTTTCCATGTAGAACTTGGCAGACAAAACTGTGACATAGTGAAGAAGAAATCTTACTTCACAGTTTGCTCTTGTTAAATACATCCATTTTAATGAAAGTATTGGCTTGTAGCCTGGTCTTCTTTGAAAATGGTCCCAGTACAAGAGATGTTAAAGAATGCAAGTAACCCTGTTCTTCAGGAGATCATGTGGAATGGGGTTTATTTTTTCCTTCCTGCCATTTTTCTGAAGAAGAGCTGACACTGCCTGGCCCCTCAGCTGGCAGGGCTGCTGAGCAGCTTCTCGCATTGCTGCTGCCCCAGCCAGGCAGGGACTGTACCTTGGAGTGGATGCCTGAAAGCCAGTTTCCTGCATCTGGAAACTGCTTCCCAAGAACGCTTTTCATGCTGCCACTGCCCTCAGGATGTAGCTACGAAATGTCACAGGGTGTTTGTGTGGGGTAAGGTGGTCAATAGGGGTCAGACTTTGGCATTTAGTGTAGAATTTGAGTCTACCTTTCTAACTATAATTTTAGATTGATTGGTTAGTAAAGCTGTAACTCTGAGTCAGTGGTCAGTTGTCCATTCTTTCCCAACTTAAAATGTGCAAGTTGTATTGATTTTTCTCTAAATTTTTTCCAAAGTAATGTGTGAGAAGTCATCTCAAAAGAGTAGCAGTCCTGGCCTTGGTCAGCTTTGCTATTAACTAATTCTTTATTCATCTAGTAGCATGCAGCATGATGTTGTTTACAAACACTGTATATCAGATAAAGCCCTCGAGTTTTTCTTTATGATTGACTGGTGGCACAGTATGATGCTTTTGAAGAAAACCTGTTGTTTAAGTCTGTATGTGTTCAGTAGATGGGAAAGAAGGAAAATACAAGGTGGGGTGTAGAGCAAAATGGAAAAAAACCAAGGTTTAGCAGGTGTAATTGTTGTTAGTTTCTATATGCTCCAGAGACTGAGGGACTGAGCTTTCAAGTACACTGTTTTAAAGGCTGATTAATTTTTTAATATCCTAGAAAAGGTTTGTTCCAATGCTCAGTAAAGAGATTGACAGGTGAAAAACTGAAGTGATATCAAGAAAAGAATAGAGATAGTACAAAAGCTGATTCATATTGCATGTTCCACATGTGCTCATATTTATTGTAATGAATATTCTATTGATAAACAAATTTTGTGGAAGTAAATAAGAAACTGTAAACTGTTGCGTCCTGTGCCATGTACCAAATAACAAGGGTAAATATGCTGAAATACAATACTGAGATAGAGAGTTAATATTGTAACAAGTTAATTTCTGCAGTTCTTGCAAAACCCTTGAGGTGGATTTTTTAGTTAAGGTCATTTAATTCTTCAACGACATACAGCAACAATTTTTAAAATATTTTAAACTATTTCTAGTATACAATTTTCTTTATCTAATTTATAGAGGGCATGAAGGAAGAACCTGAAGGGCTCTTTGAAGAACTGCTTGAGAGGGCCAAAGCTGGAGAACCAAAAGCACAAACAGAGGTAATTTTATGTTGTTTTTGTCCAGTCTTGTTTGCTCTTAATTCCAAAAATAGCACTGCCTGCTGCAGAACTATTATCTCTTCCTCAGCTGAACTGTGTCTGTTTAGATGCTAAACTATTCAAAGAAAGGTGATGCCATATGGTTTCTCTGCCTTGAGAAATGCTGCTTCCTTGAGAGTGTGAGTGGCTTCAGGTCCAACACTTTAGCATGGAAAAGGTACAGAACTGATTTTGCTTTTCTTTTTTTTAAAGACTCATGTGTGGAACTGTGCAGATAGGGACTGTTGAATGCTGTTTGTTCAGCACTACTGTGTATACAAAGATACCAGGGCTCTTAGGCTGGACTCTGGAGAAAACTGCCATTGAGATACTTTAGTAGGGACAGTGGTTGGTTGCTGGTGTTTTGCTTATGTACCATTTCTCTGTTGAATTATACATTTTAGAAAAGAAGCCCCTCGTTTATTGAAATTAGCTGTGTTTACTTATTTAATGGCAGATAAAATTGAATTAATAATGAGTTCTGTTGTGCATTTGTTCAGAAAAATTGTACCAGTTTTCTGCTGCGTTCCATTACCTGGTATAGTGGTCTAGTATAAATAGCTTAAAATTGTCTAGAAGGGTTTTAATTTGTGTTTAACTTGGTGAGCGTTTTACTTGAGCATTCTTTTCCAAATTCAGCTTTGACACCAAATAGGAGTGGTTGCAATCTCCTACATGCTCATTGATGTTTTGGATTTTTCCCCAAGGATCACCACTCTTATTGTAAATAAAAATTAGAGGTGGGGATGTAAAAGTAATTCTTTTAAAGCTGGTTAAAAAAAAAAAAAAAAAAAAAACTATGACTCCTTATTCCATCTCAACGTGCTTGAGGGGCAGGCTGACCTTGGAGTTGTAACCTGAGATTGTAACAAATTCCTCACTTTGAAACAGCTGGTAGCTTTGTGGAGGATGAAACATTATCCTTGAGAGAATCATTGCTGTAAAATGCATCTTTTGGCTCTATTCCTCCACATGTAAGAAAGCAAAGTCCATAATATTCTTAAAGGATATAATTTCCAGTTGAGTAAGAATACTCAGAAATACTTATATAATCTAAGACTGTGATGCATACATATGTATATAAGTGATGGGGATTTTTCTCCTTTGCTATTAGCTCCACTTTGACTCACTTTTTTATCTCTTTAACTGTGTACATTTTCTATTCATACACAATAATAGGATTCTTATCATAAAAAGATACAGCATACAATTTTGCTTCAGTATGCACTCAGGATGAATTGACTGCCTGAAATGGAGCTCAAAATACAGTAATTTTTTCATATAGTCACATTTCTTGTTACTTGTGCAGAGAGAATTAGCTTTTAGTTTCTAAAACCTGAAAATAAACTTATTTCTTCTCTATGGTTGCACACATTCCCTTAGAATCAATTAGAAAAATGTATTTTTATTTCTCATATTTGTAGGAATAGAGTATGAATGAGAAGCTGAGATGCCACTTTTATGCTGTTTGTTAACAATTACAAAGTCCAAGACAAGAAATCAGTTGGTTCAATGGCTTGTAGTTATTTTATTACTCTATGTTTGTTCAAAAATCACTGTTCTGCAGTGACTATGGAAATAAATGCACTTGGAGTGGCTGCCAGCATGTATTACTGTAACTTTATATATATATTTTTTTTTTTAAATTGAGAAATTACTGTATGGCAGTTACGCAAATGAAACACCCACAGCTGGAATTCTGTAATGGAGAAAAGGCAGTTCTTTGTCTCTAGCCAGAGGATGTCTGCAAGGGGACTGCTCAAGGTGACCACATCACTTAGCAAAGCAGGAGATGGAGCAACCTCTAGAGAAGTACAGTGTGAGAGTCTGTGTTAAGCTGTTATCAAATATGTCTTTATTTCCCACCTTTAGCTCATGGGAACGAGAGAATCCCAGACTACTTAAATGACAGATTTGAGATTAACACCTTTTCCTATCCATTCTTCCTCCTTTGACTGCTACAGGCCAGAGCTTTGCAGCCGTTTTCAGGTAGTTTGATGTAGGAACTTTGCTGTTAAAAACATAGACAAGCCAAAAAACAATTCAGTCATAGAACAGGTTATGCTGTCATTTTGCTTGTGCAGTAGGCTTTTGTGCCATGACTAGTCCCATGATCTGTTAGGTGATGTTGCAATATGTGTTTCTGTGTCCAAGAGGTCCTTAGAAACTTAAGAGTTGTGTGATTAAGTGCTCCTAGTCTTGAAGCTTTGCTTAAAATCTTAATGGCTATAAATATAAACATGCTTAAGAAACAGCTGTTCTTGTCAGATGGATGTTATTTGCCATGTAACTTGTTCGAGCAATTCCTTTCTGAAATAAAGAGCTGTAGGTATATCTGCAGTTGAGTGACAGATTACCATGCAATTGCTGAAATCTTTTCTTCTTTTGTTGTCTCATACACTCTCTTCTTGGTGTGCACCTCCCACTGAATTCTGGCATGACTTTGTAATCAATGTTTGGATTATCTAGTCCAATTTTCTCCATATTTCTATGTTGTTTTGGATAGCTTCACTGTATGTGCTATGGATTTAATGTCTGCCCAATAACTCTCTGTGTGGAAGCTGTTGAAGCACTCACTTAAATGTATTAAACCAGTTAAAGGGCTAGAGAAATAACCTTTACTGGAAAAAGAAAGACCTTTCTGATTATATCAGTGCATTTAATCTACATAAGGATAATGTGATTTATTACTCTTTCAACAGTATTTCTTTAGTCACCTTTAGTGGCAGTAACAAATGAAAGTTTCAGAGAACCTTTCAAACAGGGTTTTTTGTGCCAGCAGATAATATTGTTGATTTGAAAAGCTATTAAGGTATTGCATTAATTGCTTCTAGAATGTAGCTGAAGTAACATTAGGGGGGTAGAGAGAGAGAGAAAGTGCGATGTGCCAAGCAAAAACATTTCCCAGATTCTTGAAGTATGCAGATAAAATGTCCAGTAGTTTTGGTCATTTTATGCCATTTAACTTTTTATTGCTTTGTGTTGTGATAAGTAGACGTGTTTCATACTATTGCATAAATATATTTACTACTATATTTTAATATATTTTACTTTTTAGAAGGAAGAAAAAATGTGATGTCTTTTTCTTACCTGTAAAAAGACACGTGCTTGGTAATTCCTGTAATCCTGAATATGAGAATTTTTATAAGCTTTTTCATTGAATTTGCTTGATGCTTAAGCAGTATTAGTTTTATTCCATTCACCAAATAATCATGAATTTGCTTTGACCTTCAGTGACTGAACTGGTGTGAGTCAGGGATTGCCCTTCTTGAGGCCTGCTTCCATGTCAAGGCCTTGTCAATAGCTTCATTTGAATTTCAGATTGTCACTAGCACCAGATTACATTACACTTACCTTTTCTGGCTCTAAAATGAAGCTAGCAGTATTGTCTGGTCATTGTTGTAGGAGGAAAAGAATCCAAGAAAACTTTTAACACCCTGAGCTTCACTTGATTCTGCCAGATACCTGAACACTGACAGCAACTGATTCACTGACCTGGCTGAATGTGTTGCAATTCCTTCTTGCTTCCAGTTCTTCCAGGTCTTTCCAATCAGAAGATCAGCTTACAACTATGTTCTTTAATGCTAGGAGCAAATGTTTTGACCTTTTGTTCAGAGGGAATTTATCTTAGCTGAATTCCAGGGGGTGGGAGGGAAGAAGAGAGAAAGAC
The DNA here is from genome assembly GCA_013398615.1 of Brachypodius melanocephalos. NCBI lineage: Eukaryota > Metazoa > Chordata > Aves > Passeriformes > Pycnonotidae > Brachypodius > Brachypodius melanocephalos. Next base: position 9,789,837 of record VZSR01003371.1, on the reverse strand, counting down.
ATAGGGACGAAGTAGAGTATATTTCAGTAATTGAAGGAATTTTATTTCTTGTTATTGTAGGTGGGGAAGCACTTCTTGAGATTAGCAGAAGAGGAGGATGAAGAACTTAACAATTGTAGTGCAGTTGACTGGTTCATCCTTGCTGCTAAGCAAGGTCGAAGAGAAGCTGTCAAACTCTTGCGTAGATGCCTGGCTGACCGAAGAGGTATGGGTTCTCTCAGGCTTCCTGCTTGCACTTCCCACATTACCTGAAACAATATTGTATGATGGAAATGATTGTGGCAAAATTGTGTGAGTAGTTACTAAGAGACTGTTCCAACAGGTAATTATAAAAGCGCTAATTACCAATACTGTTTATTAAAGTATTTTTGTTAGTTATTTGCTTGAATTTTTTCATGAAATCCACATGTTCTTCTCATCCTCACCTTTCATGGAAGCTTCTTTCCTTTCACTCTGAAGAGCAGATATAACCACACACCAGCTACATACCTGCTGTTGTTTCATTCTTTTGCCCCTCTCCAACCTCTCTTCTAATTGGTCTTGTTCACTGTCTTCTCCCACTTTAAGATCCTCACTTTCTTTCATACTGCTTCCCATGCTTGGAATGGCTTCTTCTCATCCACCAACTACGTGAACTCTTACAAGTGGGGAAACACTCCCCCCGCACCTCCTTTTATTCAAAACTTTTATTTTAAACTTTTATTCAGTTCTTGGTGCCTCTGCATGTCACCCATGCTTCTCTGCACTACCTTTTGCCTGATCCACTGTGCTTCAAAAGTTGAAGCAAGACATGCATGAAGTACAGTTTAAACCTAAGCAGTGATAAGATTTTGATAAGCAATGGACACAAAAAGGCATTTGAGCAATTTACTTAGATGGTCAGAATGTGACTGAAACGTAAGAAGTTTCAGACTAAACTGAGAAAAATAAATTGCGAGCAAATCTATCATTTCTGCATGGGTGTGGGTTAAGTTTTTAATGTATTTTTTCTTTTTTTGAGGCATAACTTCTGAGAATGAGGAAGAGGTAAAAAAGTTATCATCTGAGACTGACTTGGAGAGAGCTGTGCGAAAAGCTGCCTTGGTCATGTATTGGAAATTAAATCCAAAAAAGAAGAAGCAATTAGCAGTTTCTGAACTGCTGGAAAATGTTGGGCAAGTTGACAATGAAGGTTTGTTCATGAGCTGATTTATGGTATTGATAAAATACAAACTTATGGGCGCAGAACAGCTAGAAACCTAAAGGGCTTTATGAACAGTCAGATAATAGTAAATGTACAATCTACTTAAGATAATGTAACTCTCTCAGTGACTATGAGATAGTCATTTTAATAACTATGCATTCTGGACCAACACTTGCTGTAGGTCATGGGTCAGTTAAGAACTTGTTCAAGTGACCATATATTTAAAATATCTTTTTTTAGCACTCACTGTCTTTGGAAAACAAGTATTTTATGGCTTTGCTGTATTTGATTTTTTTTTTCCTTCTAACAGTCATCCTGATGATACCTCACTAGATGTTTCAATTTACAGATTCAGTCTTCAAGGCACTCTGCCACTACAGCACTAAATGTTAGCTATGGCAATCCTGTTTCTTTATCTAATACAGTAGTAGGAATATAGAAAATTATATAGCCACGTGTTACCTGTTTCTATGTAAGTTTGTCTTTTTTTTACTTTGAGGAAATGCCATTTCCCAGATGTTGCAGTTACTGTTTGATCACTTTAATTGACTGCTTTGACATTCTTTTATTGAAACAGATGGTGAGAAGCAGCCTGGCCCAGTCCCAAAGTCTGTGCAGAAGCAGAGAAGGATGCTGGAGCGATTAGTGAACAGTGAATGTGAGTGCATGCTTTCAGTCTTGGCCAGTGGTTTTAGTTTCTAGTTTACTTTGGTAAGCAATTTTGTGCTGCCAGACTAAGAATCTAGAGAAGGTTTGGATTGCAATAAACTGATAGTGTCAGTTTATTCCGTGTGGAAGACAAATTAACTGATCTGCATGTGAACTCACAGAAGATATTACCATTACAATCAAGTACTAAAGGAAGTTTGCATGTCATTTGTTATTTTTATATTCTTGCCCTTTCAGCACTCAAAAGTCTATTCAGCAAAGACTTTCACTTTCAATATTTTTTTTTTAGCTCTAAATGCAGTAAGGTTTCTGGTTACAGTGAGGGAATGAATTACACACCAATTTAGTGCAGACAGATCCTTCATTCTATTTGCCTTGCTTCCATTTGCCCTTCCCTTATAATTAATATTTGTCTTTTCATATTTGTTCAATGAATGATTTAGGAAAGATGCACCAAGATACTTCTTCCATTATTTACAGCAGCTTGGTTCATGTATTGCGAAGACCCCTTAACACACACAGGGTCAGATTTGTAGAATTCAGTCTGTGAGTTTTGTAAGGTTTGGTGGGGTGGGGATTGGAAAGCAAAGTTTTCCTCAGTCTGGCATAACTAAGAAATGCTGATGTGCTTTTGGGAGGAAAGTCAAAGTGTTATATTATGAAAATGAATTATCAACAATGCAGTATGTGTAGTTTTTCAAGAACAGTATTTAACATAAGGTTCAATTTTTCATTGTCAGGAAAACCTGAGTTTCTTGAAATGCACTAAGTCATATGGAATAGTTTGTGTGCAATCTAGATCAGTGCTTGAAAAGCACTTTCAAGTGCCACAAAGCATATTATTTCCTAATACATCTGTACTTAAGACACTGTGAAACTAAAGTGTCATACATGGAATAGGGAGTTAAATCTGGAGTTTTGCAGGTTTAAACTCCTTGAAAGATTAGATTTACATTTCATTAGGTAAATTTCGCCTTTGCCTTCAAGGATTGTGTTCATTACACAGGTGACTTGAAAAATAGCATTCCTAAGTAGAGTGGAGGATTTTAGTTTTCATTAGCTTTGACAGAAGTAAAAGAAGAGTAGGGGCACATGCCAGTATGTGAATAAGGGATTAAGGGATGTGAGAAATAATATTTTGGAAAGCAGGCTTGTGGTCCTATCAAGCCTTCTGTGAGATTATGTCAGCTGTTTTTGTGACTTGCCTGCTGCTTCTGGCAAGCTAGAAACAGTCCTTCAAGGATAAGACTGTTGTGTTTCATTGTCCAGTCATTGTATCATAATGCAGATTTATTTGGGTTCATTTGAGCTATGTTGCCTTGGGGTTCTTTCCATTCCTTTAGGTGAACTGGCCTGTGCTGCTATTGAGTGAGTGTACAGCAAGTTGTTTTGTTCTGGATACTTAAGTAATTCAGAGTTATCAGAAAAGGAACTGGCAAATAAGATTTTTAAAGCCTTAAATTGCAGATGAAATAGCAGGGCAGTAAATGAACCTATTTGTAAGTGTAGGCATAAATTAATGTGAATATTTTTCTTTTCCTAGGGTGGATGGGGGGGAGGCAGGGGAATTTGTCATAACCAAATTGAAAAATCTATGAATAATAAAGTAGAATCTACAAAATACGCTTTTTATAGCAATTTAAGAGACACTTGGGTGACAAAATACTAATGACATTTTAAAATGTAAAATTTTCTTCAAACACTTAAAGTAGGAGTTAAGCTGTTACCTCTTCTCTAGAGCAGTTTTACCTTTTCATGGAGGAACAAGAAAGCTGTTACTCTCCAGGATTTACTTCTCTGACTCACTGAGTTTGTTCATTTACCGTGCCGGAAGGAGATTGTTCTTTCAGTGTTAGTACATTGCCAATACTTGGAAGATAATTTTTAAGCCAGATATGTGTTTGTGGATATCTGGTCTGAGTTGTCCATGGTGGAGGTATAAACAGAAAATAAGAGGTGACATTGTCAATGGACAGTTGTTGCATGCCTGAGAGAGTGCATGTCATTGCAGTGGATAGGCCATCTATACATAGTAAGTTAATAAATAACTCCTTCCTTCTCAGGATGTCCCATGATCCTGTGAAAGTGCTGTTAAGGTATTTTTGTGAGGTTCTAACATGTCTGCTTGCTGATGCTACAAGAATAAGACTATTCCAGCACTGTATATTTTTTCCCAATAATACAGTAAATTTAGATGACACCTTTCGTATTAGGCTTAATTCGAAGCCCACAAAGTCAGCTAAAGAGTCTCATGGATTTCTTGATGCAATTAAAGTTGCCTTACAGTCTGTGAATAATAAGAATAGTTAGCAAAAATAAATCCTTTCTTGTTTCTTGGGAGGCATGCCAGATGGTATTTTGTGGGACATAAGGGTTCATGCATGGAGGAGGGGGAGTGTTAAAAGTCCAAGCCAAAGGCAGCATCCATATTGTGAGATTAAACTGAAAGATAGATTATAAGATGCTGATTTTCTGTTGAACTCGTAACATTCCTCTTCCTCTAGTATGTATCTTGAGGCAAATATTTTATTTTGTTCTATATCTGCAGTGTTTTCAGTATTAAATACTGAGCTATTTATGTGTTGCTTCTATAAATGTAGCATATTTAAATCAAAAATTTTCTGGGCCCACACCCATTAATCCTCTGATTCTGAATTTGGTGAAGTAGTTATCTGTCTCTTTAAAATCTCAAACTAGTAAGCAGGCCAGCTTTCATAGCTTTGCATCAACTAAGTAGTTAAATTTACTGTGTGAGAGTTGTGTTACAGATTTTTGTCATTCAATTCTTTCATGTATACAGCAATGTCATTTACTTTAGTTTATGGGGAAAAAAATGCTGTTAATTATTCTCCTTTATAAACTGCATCAAGCTTGTCTGCCATAGAAACTGGTTAATTTCATGCTAATGTAGAGAACTGGGTGCAAAGAGTTTGAACCAGTGTATAAATCATCTTCTGTCTTCCCGTTTCCCTAGAGTTTTCTGTAGTATTTTCATGCCTCCCTTATGCTCACAGGAGTGGGTAAAGATCTTCCAGGGCACAGGAGTGAATTTTGTCTCTGTGTAAACTGAGCAAGGTCTATTTTGTTGCTGGTAATGTTTCAGATCACAGTTGATAGAGTTTGGAGGAGGTCCTTTATGTAGCCACATAGCATATTAAATGAATACACTTTAAGTAATCCATATTTATATTATATTACTTAAAGATACAATAATTGTGTATTTCCCATAATTATATGTCTATAGCTTCTGAACTCAGAAAAACGACTGTTAAATGACAAATCAGAAGTCAGTGTTTCAGTTGATGGCATACAGATACTTCATTACTGCTTCTGTACAAATGTTTCTTTCCAATGCAGCTGTTGAATATTTCTCTGAAGCAGATACAATAGTTTGTTATTTAAAACTGTGACTTAATCCAGTAGTCTTTTTTCTGTGGAATACTTGCAGATAAGCTACATTCACTCACTCTGTTATCCTACTTAACAGTATAATAAACTTATCTGATCTTACTGATCTGACAAGATGTAGAGTATTATATCTGTTGCTGGCACAAGGAGATTGGTGTTTTCAGCAGAGATTTCAGGACAAGTTGCAAGGAAAACCTGTGTTGTCAGTAGTTCAGTTTTTCCAGGCTAGAGTCTGTCAGGAAAGAAAATTAATATTCCAGTTCATAATCAATGCAGTGTTGTGATAAAATTTACTACAAATTTTTATTTTATCTTTTTAGCTAAAAAATTTATTGCTTTGGATGACTTTGTTGAAATTACCAAGAAATATGCAAAGGGAATCATCCCATCTAACCTCATTATGCAGGAAGAGGAAGATGATGAGTTGGCAGGGAAGAGTCCTGAAGAATTACCCCTACGGCTGAAGGTAAAAAGGCAATATGGAACAGATTATGTTGAATGGCCTCTTAAGCATTGCAGACAAAACAGGAGTGACTTGCACTTCTCTCTCAATACTGATGTTTAGTCTGTATAGATCGGTACAAGAGATGTTGACGTAACTTCTTTTTGGACTTGACCTCATATATATGTTTCAAGTTTTGTATATATGAGGCATGTATTTAAAAGGAAGTGACAAAGGTTTTCCCTGTAAGAGGACAATCTACCTTCATTATATCTTCAGTGAGGATTCAAATATACCTGTCACCAGTGCCTTATTTTTATTATAGATGTTGTTATATGCTTTGTATCTAATTTAGACAGGAGCAAGCAGGTGGGAAAAATTATCCATAGCATGAAAAGGTTCTCTTCTGACAGAATTCAAGATGAAACTTTCTGTTAGCTTCTACACTGTTACTTCTCTAGACAGTGAAAGGAGAAGGGAAAATTAAGGTGCATGCCTTCAATACTGGCATAAATTGTAGGTGAGATAGGGGGTGTGTGGCTGCTGACCTGAGAGTTTTTGCTGTAATTTTGTTGTCCATTATCATATTGCCGGGGTGGGGAAAAAAGGGGGAGTGAAAGGTGTCTTTTTTCCGAGCTTTTGTATGGCTAATTGTCTGAAAGAGATGCATTTATGAAGAACAGAGATGCCTTCACAAATAAACAAGCTTTTGCCCAAATCACTGGGGCTTGTGTTCTCCCAGCTCATTACAGTTTCACAGGTATTTGCTGGAACATTCTTTGCTTTTCCCCTTGAGCTAATTAATACAAAAAATGTAAGATCTGGGAAAACATAAAAACTGTCATTTTATGGGGGAAGGAGGATTGATTGCAGCATTTAATACTTGCAATCTCTATGCAATATTTCAATGTATGTTTGAAAAATCCAGTACCTTTTAATTGCTCTTTTGTTAAGTGTATGGTTGGTTATAGGGAGAATGTTCAATCCGGTAGTTTCTCTGTTGTCAAGTGACTGTGGTGGAAAATGCCACGTAAAATAGGTAGAATTTTAAGATCCTCTGCAGTTACTGTTGCAGAGTTAGAAGAATCTCTAGATATGTAGTAATTGAATTTAACATACTACTGCTGCTTCCAAAGCAGGTTTTGACAGCTGCATCTCTAGATGCTTGGGAAGGATTGTTTAAAGATAAAACCACAGCTGTGAAGACTTCCTGCATGTGTATATGAATCATAGGCACTACTTCCTGTAGTGTATATGTGCAGAATGTATAGTGTAATCCTTGCAGAATGTGGCAGTTACATGCTTTAAAGTACAGTACTCACAGTTCAAGTAATGACTTAAGATAGTGCAGGGCTGTAGCCATGTAGTTTATCTTCAGTATGAAGTTAGCAGAGCAGAATATTTGACTAGGAAGCCATTTAATTATATGTGTCAAAGGTAATGAAATACATCTTGCCTGGAATCAGAATGGCCTCTGAGCTTCATCTGACTGAGTTAATCAAAATGGAGCTAATAATCTTGGACACAGTAATCTTATTTTATTGGCAACATTGATCTGAAATATTAATCTTTCCATGTTAGCTGAGGTTAGACAACTGGCTGCTACTGCTTCAGCTAAGAATGTCTGTGATGTAAAGATACAAAACTGCTCGTTAATAAAATGCTTCTTTCTCTTTTTCCAGGTTGTAAAATATCCACTTCATGCCATTATGGAAATTAAAGAATACCTTATAGATATTGCATCAAAGGCAGGAATGCATTGGCTGTCTACCATTGTTCCAACACACCATATCAATGCTCTCATCTTTTTCTTCATCATCAGTAATCTGACAATTGATTTTTTTGCCTTCATTATTCCATTAATTATATTCTATTTGTCCTTCATTTCTATGGTGATTTGCACACTGAAAGTTTTTCAGGACAGTAAGGCTTGGGAAAACTTCCGTGCTTTGACTGACTTACTGCTTCGTTTTGAGCCAAACCTAGATGTTGAGCAAGCTGAGGTGAACTTTGGATGGAATCACTTAGAGCCGTACATTTATTTTTTACTCTCGGTATTCTTTGTAATTTTTTCCTTCCCTATAGCAAGCAAAGACTGTATACCATGCTCAGAGTTAGCTACTGTCTCTGTTTTCTTCACAGTGACAAGTTACATGAGTTTAAGCACATGTGCAGAACCTTACACACGAAGGGCATTAATGACTGAGATAGCTGCAGGTTGCTTATCCCTATTGCAGGTATTGCCTGGGAATTTTGGCTACTTAAAATTCTTAGGTAAAACCTTCTATACAGTTCCTGTAGGCCATTTCTTTGTGATCAATTTAAGCATCCCATGCCTTCTGTTTTTGTACTTGTTCTATCTTTTCTTTAGAATGGCCCAACTACGGAATTTTAAAGGCACCTACTGCTACCTGGTCCCATACCTGGTGTGCTTTATGTGGTGTGAACTCTCTGTGGTCATTCTGCGGGAGTCCTCTGGCATTGGGCTTGTTCGTGCATCCATTGGTTACTTCCTGTTCCTCTTTGCACTCCCAGTGCTGGGTGTAGGCATTGCACTGATGTGTCTTGTCCACTTCATTAAGTGGTTTTTGTCTTTGGAGCTCATGAAAATTGTAGTGACCCTGGTTTTGTGTGCTGTTCCTTTGCTCTTTCGATGGTGGACAAAGGTTAACTTCTCTGTGGTTGAAGTGGTTAAATCACTCACTCGAAGCTCGATTGTGAAACTCATTCTGGTGTGGATTACAGCTGTAGTGCTGTTCTGTTGGTTCTATGTGTATCGATCTGAAGGAATGAAAGTTTACAACTCCACCCTGACATGGAATCAATATGGTTTCCTCTGTGGACCCCGGGCCTGGAAGGAGACTAACATGGCACGTACTCAGATTCTGTGCAGTCACCTGGAAGGTCATCGAGTGACATGGACTGGGCGGTTCAAATACGTGCGCGTGACAGAAATCGACAATAGTGCAGAATCTGCAATAAATATGCTTCCATTTTTTATTGGAGATTGGATGAGGTGCTTGTATGGTGAAACCTACCCTCTTTGTGATCCCAAAAACGTTACACTGGAGGAGGAAGAATTGTGCCGTCTGAAGTTTTTGACAAAGCATAAATGCCACATGAAAATGTTTGATCGATACAAATTTGAAATAACTGTGGGCATGCCATTCAGTAGCAAAAATGGAAGCAAGCCTATAGAGGAGGATGATATAACTAAAGATATTGTGCTGAAGGCAAGCAATGAGTTTAAAAAAGTGTTACTGAACTTGAGGCAAGGGAGCATAATTGAATTCAGCACAATTCTGGAGGGTCGTCTTGGCAGTAAATGGCCTGTCTTTGAACTGAAAGCAATCACTTGCTTGAATTGCATGTCTAAACTCTTACCTGCAGGGAGGCACGTGAAAATAGAGCAGGACTGGAGGAGCACAGTGCAAAAAGCCATTAAATTTGCTTTTGATTTTTTCTTCTTCCCATTCCTGTCAGCTGCATAATGTGCTCACATATTGGTTCAGTGGTGTTTTCAGTGTCCACTGCATTTACACTACCAAAGATTTGGCTTCTTAAGAGGAAAAAAAACCCAACAAAAATCTACCTTGCTGTAGCAATGCTCAAAAGTGTGCTAATATAGAGCATTGGTTGAGTTTAGCAAGTGTACACACCGTATCCTGACCTTAAACCCTGTATGACTGATGTAATATATAGTACTTTAGTATTATAAATGAATGCAGGGGATCGCTGCTGACTAACTGCATGGAAACTGTTGTGTCCAAAATGGATATATTGCCTGTGGTACAACACTAGATGCATTCACTTGCTCAATGTTAAAAGCACTTTACTCTTTTAAGTATTCACATTGTGCCCATTTGTATTTTCACAGGTGTGGTTTAGAATAGGGAGCTGACAACAGCTTTTGTTGCATTTATTGCTTGTATTTATTTGGTGCTTTCTAGAAAAAAGTGATCTTAGAGTTAGTACCCAGTGGTGATATTTGCGTACAGCAATCACTGTTTCACTGTTTGTCCAGAAGATAGTGACCACTGTTTTTTGAAAGGGCACAACATTTCACACCCCAGCAAGGTTTTAAAAAGTTCCAGACTTCTACTTTGCATTAAATATTGTGTATGAAATTTGCTATTTTTTCTGATTGGTTACACTAAAGTATAGTCCATGCTGATGTGTGAAAGGCAAATACCAAGACTGATATTGAGATGGTACCAGTAATGGACAAGCCACAGCAACTGAAATTATACCTAAAAGTCTATGGTGGAAATGGAAATAGAATGTTTAATTACTTATATTTTGCAAATAAAAATGAAGTACAAACTTGAATCAAGTGGATACGAAATTTGTTCGTTATGCTCTGACACTGTGACCAGTTGTTTGTGTTGTGCTGATAGCAGCTTTCACTGAAAACTACGACTTAAAATGTTTAAAATATTCTGGTGTGAGGTACTTGAAGTTGCACTTGACGGTTTTGAAGCAAACAGGAAAATCTGGTGTGCCAGAAGTTTTTGTAGCTTTGCAGTCTACACATAGTGCTTCCCCTTGCTTTTGTTGTGACTTTGGACCTTTTCTGGCCACTGTGGCTGCATGTCACAGATACCTCCTGCCATTTCCGTGACTCCTCCTCCGAGCCTGCTTTAGACTCCTTTTTGCATTTGTGTGTCAGTGATCACCAGGACCAGGGAGAAGAGTTAGCAGTGAAAACCTGATAGACAAGGGGAAACTCTTGGGGACAGTGAAGCAATGGCTGCACACCAGCTATGAGCACCCTCTTGAGCATTACCCAGAGCTGCAGTTGGGAGGGAGGATGCCAAAGGCACCTACAGGTGTGGTGCCCAGTGCCCACGGCAGAAGCCCCCACCATCCAAAGCTCCACAGTTATGCTTCAGCCCATCAGAAAATCTAGGAAGTAAAATCATATATTCAGGGTGTTTCTAGCTTTGAAAACTTGCCGACTATCTCTGTTTCCACCTGGGGAAAAGAAAAGGAGTAGTAGCAAGTAAATGCAAGTTTTGACATCTTCCTTTACCCAGGCCATTTTGGCTGGGAATGAGCCAAACTTAGGCCTTCCTCCTCATTTTGTTAGAACATCCACAGATGTTCTTTTTAGATATCCAAATATTCTTTCTGGCTCTGGAATTTAAGGACAAAGGATTCTAATTTTTAAAACTTTTTTTCCTTACATACACACAATTGTAAAACTTCTATTCATATGTTTATGACAAAAAAAGACAAGAGTCTTGGGATTCAGAACTAATGTTGTAATTTCTTCTTTTAGCTTTTACCCTTTGTACGGATGTCAACTTGGTGACTTACTATGGTGCATTTCGAAGGAGTTGTTACATGTCCTGAGAATGAAAAAGTGGCTCAAGTCAGATATGGGATATTTTGCAAGAGGAGGGTGACTACTTGGTCTCTTTGGAATGAGTTGCTTTTTAAGGTTCAAAAGGCACTTGGTACCTTGTTTCCCATCTGTATCATAATAACAACTCTGAAACTTGTATTTCAGTCTTTTTTTGTGGCAGTTGTTAGAGGGTGTTGGCATATAACTGTTCCTAAATTTGCAAACTTAGAATTATTAGCTAAAAATCTCTGGTTCCTTGGAGGGGAGCTCCTTCAAAAATACTCATCAGTATTGGTCAGATTTAAAGTTGAACAATTACCCTCTATGCACTTACATGAAGGAAAAAAAAAAAACCAAAGCCAAACTCTGAATTAGCTAGATCCTAGGAAAAATAATTCATGTGCTCTGAAGTGATGGATTAATAGGGATACTTGAATTTGTCAAGTGCCTCTTTTCAGCACAGGTGGGAAATGTAGCACAGTAGCACATTGAAGATCATTTTCCATATATTTTCAGTCCTTCAGTGCAACCACAAGGGACAGAGGAAGCAAATTTTACTACAAGACCTTTAAATAATGCCTTTTAATGCTAGTTCTCAAATGTTTCTCCTTGATGCTTTTAAATTTTTATGGAAAAAGAGAATACATTGATGGTAACATGATGGATAGGTACTCTATTATCTTGTTGGTCTAGTGTTCAGTGTTCTGAAACCTTTACCAAATAAGTCTTTCCTTTCTAAAGTGTATCTTAGCTGACAGGCACAAAATTGCTGGAATTTAATAATCAAAGTGTTTTTGCAAAGGGTGCCTCTATTTACTTTGCACCTTGCAAGCAAACAGAGCACAAAATATCTTTGTTCCATTCCTGCTATAGCTCTGTATTCCAAACCAGTCCATCTTCTAGGTTGGACAGGCCCAGAATCTGGCAGCTGCTGTTAATTGTTCAATTACTCTTACATTTATCATTCTTACTCAGTTTTCAATATATGATGAATTACAAACAGTTCCAAAGGCAGGTGCCCTTTCACTAGGCTGGTAATTCAGTCTTTTGAATTAGTATTAATTAACAGAAGAGGAGGATGATATTACATGGCTATTGACAATTCTAAATTAGGTTCAGCTGTTCTTCTGTAAGTTCAACTTTAGCATTTAGAATAGACAGAATTTAGAAAAAAATATTCATTTGAATTTCATCTTCAGTGTAACATGTAAAAGTACTGCTTGTTCTACAAACTGGTACATTTTTCCATAACCAGAGAAAAACAACACAACACATATAGAAATTCTGAATAACTTAAAAGCCCACTCTGTAATGACTAACAGCATCTTGCAGGAGGCAAGAATGCAAAGTTTTGCCCTGTTCTCCCAGAGAAAAAAATTGGTAGATCTGTAGATATTGACATGTGATTTTATTTCTTAGAACTAATGGATCTCTTATGTGCCATAAAATAGCTGTTATTAATTGGATATTTGTTGCAATTTTTTTGTAACACAGGGTAATAAGAATGTTGCCCAGAGATGCTGTGGCTGCCCCATCCTTGGAGGTATTTAAGGCCAGGCCGGATGGGGCTCTGAGCAATGTGGTCTAGTGGAAGGAGTCCCTGTCCATGGAAGGGGGTTGGCAGTCCCTTCCAACCCAAACCATTCTGTGTTTCTGTGTTACCATTGGGGTCGTGTAGTGCTTTCTTATAGTCTTACACTGAGCTGCTTGTCTGCCTTCTGGCTTCTCTGTTTCCACTGGAAAAAGGCAAAAGAAGTTTCCAGATAGTGAATACTTTTTCAATACTTTTGAAACCTGTTGCAGCCTCTCAGGGTAAGGCTCATGTCCAGGAACAGCTGAGGGAGATTGAAAGAGGCTGTGCTCCAGCCTCAGCATCACAGCTGCAGTTGTTTGAACAGCAGGTGGATATGAAGGAAAACCAACAGCTATGTCATTGAGTTAGAAATACATTAATCCATGCAGAAAATTGGGTGCAATTTGCCAACTTGTAAGGAGATAACATACCTGTTCTGGCACCTGCATACAAGCAAGTATTGCGTGCAAATAGGATGCCTGGAAACCAAACAAAATCACATCACTGTTTATATGCATTAAGATGGTTCATTTATTTTCATATTATTACTCAAAAGCTTTAATTACCTTTTACTCTAGGAAAAATAGAAAACTATTAGCATTCTGCAGTTCCTCTTACAAATCATAGCCTCATGTGGAAAAGATGAGTCACCTTCCCTTTAAGGATGGATGTTAAGCACTGAGAAAACTTGTGTTTTCCTCCCCTCTAACTAAGCTTAAACTTCAAGTTTTGAAACAGAACAGGAACATAGAAACACTGCTTGTAGCCTTCCTTTAAAAAATACTTTGAGTACAGAAGAAAATTGGGTGTGTATCTGCCCACTGACAGCTACATGAAGCAGCTTCTGTAAGATTGCAGCTTCACAACACTAAATTCAACATTTTCATCTGACAAAAATTTTAATTTAAATTCGTGTAAGAAGTGATGACTTTTACTGCACATCATGATTTGAGTGCTAAGTTAGGTTGGTTTGAGGGTTTTTTTGCTAGTAATGGTTTTGCTGCAATTAGTAAAAATGTTTGTAGCCAAATAGAACCCTCCCAAAAGGATGTGTCTGTCCAGACTCCTTCCTGTGTGGAGTGTTTGAGCTTATCAGTCGTACCAGGGGGTGTTGCAGAAGAAGCCTGCCTGCGGTGAGAGGAGGTGAATGTTCTTTTGCTTCAGTTTGCCCACGCCTTGGGCAGGTAAGTGGTCTCTGGAGCTGTCCTGTCCTTGGGGCCCTCAGGACCAGGTGTGAGCTGTCCCTCCCCCACCTCTGCTACCTGGTAGACTCTTCTAGCCCAAACTCATCTCCCAGATGACGTTTGGGTTGAGATGTAAATTCCTCCTTCACTGTCTGTCTCACTTTGCAACAAGGAAAACATAACAATGAAACTCCAGTGCATTGTGACTCATCCCCACTTGCTTGTCCTGAAGGACAAGCATGTTTTCCTATGGTTGTATCCAAACAGTGGGCCACTACCTTCAGACTTGCAAAAAAAGAAAGATCTCTTCCCAGGACAGTAACAATACCAGTAATTCATGACTTGGCAGCCCAGACATCGACAGCCTGCCTTAGGCTGATGGATGCACACCTGGAGACGTGGCAGTACCTGCTCAGAGGGCTCACTTTGCAGCAGCTCACCCTGGGCAGCTACTGCAAATGACCCATCATTACAGTTTGTCAGAAACAGCACTACAGCCTGGGAGAGAGGGTTTTGTGTGAGTTCTGGCAATTCAGTCCAAGTGGAAATGTAGATCACACTGTGAGCTCTGGCTGTGCCAGCTCTGGAGTCCTGGGGGTACACTCTTTTGTCTTCTGCCACAAAACACTCCCTTGCTTCCTCTGCAGCTCCGCCAAGGCACAGGGCAACCACTCCACAGCTCGTGTCACAACTACTCTATTTCCAGTTGAGTTCCTGTGGTGTTGCCAATGCATCTGATTTTATTCACACTCTCATGTCAACTGATACTTCTCTTAACCCAGTTAATGAATCTTGTTGGTGTACATTTTACCTGTTGGTGTACATCTTAGAAAAACAAAGTTTTATGAAAAAGTAGTTTGTATGGGGTAAAACATAAACTTCACTTAAAATCCTTTCATTTCACTGCCAGATTTGTAGCTTCATTTGGTTGGCATTTTGTTTGTTATGAGGCTGGATTAGTTGGTGTTAGTGACATCTGCCTTGGCTTTACAGAGACGTCAGTGAATGATGTACAAAGGTAATTACCAGTCCACATTTCCAGTATTAATTATTGGCAGAGATTCAGTTCTCCTCTGGAGTTTAATGTCAGATGCCAGAAGCATCACAGTGCATCGCCCACTTGTTGCTGAGTTATACTTCTTCAGTATATTCTTTTAAAAGTTAGAAAGCCCAGTCCTAGGGCATCCAGGAGGTTGTGTCCTCACGCAGGGGCATTAACCCCCAGAGAGAGCACATCTCTGCCTGGAGCCTCGCTGTACTGGTTTGTTTTGTATATTCAGCACTTTTTTGGCAAGAAAATGGCCGAGGGCAGGTGTCCCCTGGCTGCAGAGAGCAGGTGTCCCCAGCTGGCAGACGCCTCACCTGGCGCTGTGCCTCCCGTGCCATCAGGTGGCACTCCAGGCTCACGCTGCGCTTTGCTCCCTCTGCCGCTGTCTCCAGAGGGCACCGCCAAGGAACAAAGGAATCAGGATCTGGTTTTACTCCATTTCGAAGAGGAAATGCAGTTAGGAAAAAGCTCTCTTTTGAAAAATAGATAACCATTTGTGAAGCCGACTCCCTGCCAGATACAAGCGAAGTTAAACAAATGCCAAGCAAAGGCATCATTGTGGAGTGTTCCTGCAATCCAAGACTATGAAAAGGAAGGAAAAAGATCTATTTTTCTGTGTGATAAAAAACTGCACGATGATAATTGAACAGCATATGAAACAGTGCATGGCAAACTTAGGAAAAGT
This sequence comes from Brachypodius melanocephalos, assembly GCA_013398615.1. Classification (NCBI taxonomy): domain Eukaryota; kingdom Metazoa; phylum Chordata; class Aves; order Passeriformes; family Pycnonotidae; genus Brachypodius; species Brachypodius melanocephalos. The sequence goes on along the minus strand of VZSR01003371.1, from coordinate 9,774,298 downwards.
GCAGCCTAGCTGATTTGCAGCTCAGCAGATTTTGAGAATGTTCCTGTCTCTAAGATCTTAAAAATAAGCCTGTCGGCATCAGTCTGCATTTTCTGGTTCTGTAGTAAAGTGAGTACTAATGGAACACAGTCCTGATGGTGCTGCTGGTGGAAACTCTGGAGTTTTTCCTGCATCTTCACATCTCAGATCCAAAAAAAAAAAAAAAAAAAATCATGGTTTATCAGAGCTTAAACTTTTTTATTAACTCTCTGTTATCTGTACAACAAGAAACAGAAAATCTGTGGCACAGTTTAATAAAAACTTAGGTAGAAGCCATGCTGATTTAAGGAAAATTCTGACTGCAGCTCTTGCTTGAGATACCCATGGACTATAGTTAATGCAAAGACTTGGGAATATAGAACACTTGTGGCGAGATCACACATCAGGTAAATGCCAATAAGAAAAACTCTGCAATACTGATCTTCCATCTTTTACAAATCAAATATATAGATGACTGCAGGTTGCTAAAGACATTTTCTTCTGTTTTCGTAGATGGCAGGATTTTTTTGGAATAATAGCAAGTTTGGCAACAGAAAGGGCCCTGTAAGTGTTGCTATTAACCATGGGAGACAGCAGTGCCTGACAGCAGGAGCTGTGTAATGCTAAATTAGAAAGGGCTTGAACCAAGCCCACAGAGCCCATAATATCCCAGGAATCAGTGTGTGTTGATCACAGCATGGCCTGTCTTTATCTGAAATAATTTTGTCACTTTAAAGAGCAAGGCATTTCAACAAAGCATCTCCTCTGAAGTTCCTTTCCCATTCCTCCCTCCGTATTCATCGCTGGTGACAGCAGAGATGTTTCCACGACAACAAGCCATGCTGTTGCCTCAGGTGACAAACTATAACTTCAATAAACAATCACTGAAAATAGCTTCAAACAATTAATTGGGTAATGGCAATGTTACTTTAATAGGGCTTAGATGCTTTGGAAGTAGTCTGCAGACCAAGTTCTGATCAAGAATTTGTCTACAATCAAAGCCAAAGCTGCCATCTGAAGGTAAGGATGAATATCACGGTCTGAATACTCTAAGAACCATCCTTTAAAAAAAAATCCTTCAAGATCAAAACACATTCAATCCTGAAGAATCAATGCGAAACAATTCAGGGAGTTTTTTTATTTGGTTGTTTGTTGGGCGGGGTTTTTTTGTTTGTTTTGGTTTGGTTTTTAATTTTTAATTTTGTTCAAAGCACATACTGGCAGGAATCTACAGCTTGGTCACTGAAGGCAGTCCATGGCTGACACGGTCCCCATGTGTGCCCTTGCACCAGTGTCACAGACAGATGATGAGCCTAGCAATTGGTTTTGCAATAAATGGATTTTTCAGTTTTCTCTTTACAGAAGATGCTTTCCTGGAGTTATAAATGGATGATTAATAAATCTCTCCTAATACTGCTTCTAGTAACAGTTCAATTGATCTTTAATCGTTGTTTAAAAAGTGAATCTCCATGGAGTGTTTCAATCCTATAGCCTGAAGTTTCTTTAGCCCAGGGCAGCTCTTATGTCTAAGCTTAGATGTACACAGTCTTTAAGTGCAGATGGATACACTGAGTATATGCCTGTGCCTTATATCACAATCCTCATTAGCATGGGCCCTCTTTGGGGCTGGTATTTGCCCTGGCAGTATTTCTTTTTTGCTTTATTTATGATATTAAGTTTCTCCAGAAGAGTGCATCTATGAAGCAAGAGCAAGAAAGACAAGGGCTGCCACTTTTTCAGTCCCATCAAGTCTGTACGCTGTGCAAAGACCTCCCTTTGCAGTGCCAGATGTGCTCCTACTCCCCTCAGAGGCTGCTCATGCATTGTGCTTCTGGGTTAAGTCCTGCATTTCTGTACAAAATATTTTCAGTCTGTGTATGAGGGACTCTGCATCACTTTGACTGCATCTTCCTCTGAGGCAGCTCCCTTTGGAGGGATTAACAGCAGTCCTTGGAGCTCCCTTTGCAGGACAATGGGGTTCATCCCTGTGTGTCATCACACAGCTGGATCAGGCCATTGAGAACAATGTGGAATGGAACAGAATGTGCACTAAATACTGGCAAGAATTTTTTTGAGGCAGAAAATGGTGGATTGTCTAAACTAACTTTTGCAGATGCCCTGTTGTTTTTGTTATGACTTTATCAGGTCAAGGATGAAATCCAGGTTTGCTGCAGGCGTGGTAAAGAAACCTTGAAACTTAAGCTGTTGTATGGGGTGTCCACATAAAGCAGAGAGAGGCCTGACTCCAGCTGTACAAATCCTTGGAAGAAAAGAACTGGGGGAAATGTGTGTCTGAGAACTGATAATTAAGGTACTACCCAGGAAGGGAAAAAATTGGAATTCTAAGCAGGGTATACATCCTGTATCACAGCAACTCTTGTGAAGTCATCACAACCCTATGCCTGTTTCTTTCTGAGTTTTCATTCTGGGACTCCTTTATTTCCCTTTGGAAAGTCTTGAAGATCTTGCTTTGGTCCTGTGGGCATAAGATCAGTATACAGACCCTCAGGGTTTCCCTGCAAAAAGATGCCTTTTCTCCACTTCTCTTCCTGCAGGAGAGCATAGGATGTGGGTGTGGGCCATGACAGCACCGTCTCATTTGTGCAGGGAAGGGAGAAGGTTCACCCAGGTGCCTTTGGCAGGTGGATGTGCATGGGGCAGTTGTGTCCCTCAGGGAAGTGCTGCTCAGGCTTTGTGTCTCGTGCACAACAGCTGCTTCTTTGTGGTGGGTTTTATAATTGAAGGTTTAAACAGTTAAACTGCTTTCTTAATGCATTTCTGGTTGCTAAGATACAACCTCTTCAATTCTGTAGATCTTCCACTTGAAATATAGCACATTGGCAAATGGGCCTTTCCCCTCTGACAGCCCAGGAGAGGGGGAGCTGACAGGGCACTTATCCCTGTGCCAGTGAGAAACTGCTCTTGCAGCTGCCCGAGGGGGCTGAGTTTGGTCCAGTGGTGGAAATAACTGATGGGTGAAGGAGGAGGATGAAGAGGGCATGTGGGGAGTCATAGGTTTTGGTAGAAGGAAAAGCACAGAGACAACAGGCAGCACAATAGGCTAGGAGGGATAAGACTGAGGACTGACTCTGTAGAAGAAGCAAAGGAAACATTTCTGTCCCCTTGTTTAGCTAGCCTCAGGCTTCAAAGCAAGAATCATCTCTGCTCTTTGATAATGAAGAGTGGATCTCAGGAGAGTGTGGTTTTGGGACAGGTTTGACAAGGCCTTGGGGGTAAATTGTGCAGGGAGAGATTTCTTGCAGTTCTAGAAAGTGATTAGGATATACACATTTAAAAGTAGCACTAAAGTCCTCAAAATTCATTAGCAATATTACAATATTGCTACAATATAAGGAGCTCAAAATAGCTCAAAATATTTTAAAAGGAAGCCTTACTAAATATGTAGAGGAAGGTGGTATAAAATAGTGCAGTTTATCTCTCATTTAATCCTAAAGTCTTTACCTGTGAGGGTTGCAGAGAATATTTTGAACATGTTGACAGAGCTCAATTGATGCAGCAACACTTCTCTGGGTTTGCAGATCAATAGCTGTGAGAAACAGAGTGCAGCAGTTCATCCTGGAAAGGTGTTAGTGGAGATGTCAGAGAGTAATAATTGAACCAGCAGTGTTCTCCTCCCCACCTCTTCCACAAGGCAGTCCGAGATGTACATAAATTTTCTGAGAGCATGACCTCCTGTATCGCAACTAGATCACAATGTTAGGATCTCTCCTATCTGTAGGAAGACTCGGCTTCTTTCTCCACCTTCCCACTAAAGTGAGGAGGAGCCTGGTCCACAGCACCATGCAGAGCTGCTGGAGCTATTCAAGCCTCACCAAAGGGAAATGAAACCAAGAACCTGCCAGAGCTGGGGGTTTAGCAGAAGTTATCAAAAGTGGGGCATCACTCTGGTGTCTCGCTTGGGCAGCATTTATATTACAGGTATAGAATGGAAGAATATCAACCTATTTTCTCCCAATCTGACACCCAAATCCCAATTTCAGTTTGGTGGATTTTTAAATAATTTATAGTGATTCCCCCCCCCACCCCGAGTTGTTTCTCCTTTTTGACACATGATGATGAAGCCAAAGAAGTGATGGGGTTTCTGGAGTTCTCTGAGCTAAGTGCTCTTCTCCTTGAAGCACAGTCATAGTGCCATATTCACATACCTATTGCCAGCTGAAGAATTTGGTCCTGTATTTAAAGTTGATCTGCTTAGATCAGGCTATTGCATGGGACATGCATGTTAGTAGTATGATTAGTAGTAGTTTTAAAACATGGAGTGGCTGTCCAGGAAACCATCCTTGCATACTTTGATCAAGTCACTGCTGTAGGGTTTATTTGTTTGAGCAGCCATGTTATAAAAACAATGTGTAGTGTTGTCATGATACTAGAAATAACTACTTAATGGAATTGTTGGTCTAAGGATCTTGTCCTACTCAATGACTGCTGCAAATGGCAACATAAGTAATTAGCTGTACCCTGCCTGGCTGATCCATACTCATGGCAGCTTCCAGAGATGAGGAAACTCAGGAGTTTATGCCGTCAAATGCTCCATGTAAATTGCTTTGTATCATGGGCAAGATTTAGGATCTACAACTGCCTGAAGAGTTGTGTTCACTTTCACATGAGTAAAAAAGTTTGATCCTCATCCAACTTGAGAGAGAAGAAAAATAAAATTTCACCGCTAAGAAATGCTTTTTCATGGTGCACTCTGAGAGCAAATCTTTTCAGAGCTGGCCTGTACAGAATTTCCAGACCATTTAATGGTTTAACAAAGCCTAAGAAACACACCCCATCCCTGTAAAATTAGGCCCATTCCAGTAATCCTGGTTCTGGCACATGAGCAAGGTAAGTGACTTTATGCTCTAATTTTAGACTCAATACAATTTCCTGACAACACTGTGAATGGAAAATAATTTGTATTAGGAGCAGAAGCAAATTGATGTTACTGAAAATTGGATATAAAAGTAAACTTGCCCTCTCACTGGGGCAACTGAAGGCTCCAGCCAAAGGCTCCAAAAGACTTAAAGCAGGACAACTTCCTGGCTGCAAACAGCAGAAGCAGGTGGCTCATGCCAGTATCTTCCCCAAGCCACAAAGGGTTAAATTGCCTTGTGTAGCTACTAAATATGCGTGTGAAAATTTCAAAAGCGTGCGAGTGAGCCATCTGGCTCCTGCTCCTACTGGGTATTTGGGGATGAAAAGGGAAACTGGAAAGGTAAACAGTGTATTGCTTGATGTGTTGATTTTCAGCTGAGATTTCTCTCTTCAGTGCCTAGTCATATTTGTCCATCTAAATGAGTGGGATTGACTGTGTCTTCCAAAAAGGGGTGAAAAAAATTAGCATGTAAGCTCTGGGAGAGCTGTGCAAAGCCACACTCTTCCTCATGTAACAGCTGAGGCAAATTTATTCTGGTCTGCATCCAGAAAAAGGCCTCAGCCTCTCAGTGTCTAGCTCATGTGTGAGAATGGCAGGAGGCTTCTCACCCATGCAGGATCAGCTGCCTTGGACTGAGAGTCCAGAGAGCTGCCCCAGATCTGGGACAAGTGTCATGATCACCACAGAGAGTCAGGCATTGGCTCAGACTGGAAAGAGAATGGTTTCCTACCTTAAGTGTGTGTGCCAAGCCAGCATTTTTTTTGGTTTTTTTTATTATTACATTTTATTTTCCCCTGGGGTAGAGATCAAGTGGTGGGAGAAAGCAGGATCCTGCTCTGCTCATAGGGCTCTGGTTTGCCACCTGGGCCAGTACCTGTCTCATGTAGAAGGCCAGCCTGGCTGCATCCCTGAAGCACTCCCATCGTTGGAAGGTCTCAAACCTGGCCAGTGATGACACTATTGGAAAATATACCAAGTTTTTTTTTTATTATTTTATAACCTTAGCCAGTTTTTACAGAATCACAGGGAATCACTTGGAAAAGGCCTTTGATATCATCAAGCTCAACCTATGTTTGCCTTTGCCCTGGTGGAATGGGAATTAGAGTTTCTTTCCAGGGCATTGTTTCACTAGGTGAAGAACTTAGCATCTCAACAGACTGGGAGTAGCCCAAAAGATACCCCAAAAGATAACCATCATCAGCAGAACATCAATGGCCATCAGCAAACATCAAAAAACATCTACCTCAGACTGCTGCCCCCTGACATGGTTGGAGATACCTGGTCCAGAAAAGACTGATAGGGAAATCAGGGGGTGAGGACCTAATTAACATCAGAGGTGAAGAAATCCAGATCCAGTAGGAAACCAAATACTGAGGACTACTTGCAGCCAATGAACATTGAACCAATGAATCTCTGTGGGTCTTGACTGTATAAAGTCTGTGAAAAATCTGGTAGAATTCATGGGTCATGGAATGATTTTCTTTGCACACCCGGGCTATGTGTGAATGAAATGATTTCTGTTGCACATCCTGGCCAGAACAACATCTTCGGCAGAAATAAAATAATGCCTTGATTCTCTAACACTAAAAATGTTGTTGGAGGGCTTTTGTTTTTCCCACAGTTTTGGTGACACCACCAATGCCATTTTTTTACCTCTGACTTTGTATGTCAATTCACACCGCACACCTCTGATCCCATCTGTAGGAGATGGAGACCCAAGCCTCCTGAAGTCCAGGTTGGGCTATGAGCAAAAGAAAAGCTGGTCCCGGGACTGAACCTAAAGCATGTCTCCAGCTCTGCTGCAGCTGCCCACACTCTTCATCACAGAACACCCTAATCACACTCGTGGCATGTGTTCGCTCCTCCACCTTCTACAACACTTGAGGTTCCCACAGTAGTTTGCCCTCTGAGTCCTGATCACTGTGACTCTTCCTTCTCTGTAAAAGGTGCTAAAACAACAGTTTCTTGCCTAGCTTAAAAATAAGCTGTGCCTTGAAGTCATCTCTTTATGCCTTTTTTGGTTGTAATTTTATTGAAAAAGCTGGTATTAACATATTTATATTTTTATTCAACAACAGTTAGCTAATTTGTGCAACACAAAAAATGCAGCCATGAACAACAGCTTTCAAAACAATCAGATTTACCAACTTTACCATCACTTACTCTACACCACTGAAAGCTCAAACTAAAAAGAGAAAGAAAGTTGGAAACGTTCACAATGACGATGTTAACTTTCCATACATTCAAGAAACCAGGAAACCGATCTGTAACAGTGACGTCAAAGACAGAAACGGAATACTGGTCTTTGAAAGGTTTCTATTTATTTCCTCTATAATTACTTCATGGTATTTTGGTTGGGTATTTAATTAGTTTTATAAAGCTCCAAAGATATATTTGTTTATTTAATTTTAAGATGTTCTTTTTGGTACCCAAAGCTGTAACAGAGTAAGTTACTTCAAATTAAAAACAAAAAATGGTTGCATTAAGATCTGCATTATAATAAGTTATCTATAGAATCTTACTGGAGGATGTTAAAAGCTAAATATATGTTTTACAGTATCTCAAGCTGTAAATGCCAATATGAGCTGATAGCTTTTTTTTTAATTTTTCTTTTTTACTTTTTGAGCTGCAAAGATTAATGGAGGGGGCCAAAAGTCAAAGAAATTTTATGACACCCTTGAAGCAGTAGTTTGGCATTAACAAGTTCTCTATACAGTTTACCACACTCTTAAACCTTTTTACAAGGAAAAAGAAAAGAAAAAGGCAATTTTGATAAATTTCCTTAGATAAATATGTACATATACTGTCCATGCCTGCTACAGCACACAGTATTTTATAAACAAACATTCTTTGTTCCCTTTAAAATCACCCTAGACATTTCATACCTTATGTGTTTAGTGTGGTTGGAAACTGGTGCACATGTGTTTGTGCTTCTACACACAAAATATACAGCATTGACCTAGAAAACTTCGAACAGACAGGTTTCAGGTGTGGTGTTGAGATGTCATATAAAAGCTCTAGAGTTTGTTTGTTTATTTCTTGTAAGCAGATTTTGACCCACCCTTCCCCCCAAATCAAAATACAAAAGCATGCAGATCCCTTCATCAGTACATTCTCCACTTACCAAGAAATCAGTGCATAATGGCTTAAAGACTTTTTTTTCTGAGGAGTTTTAATATGGGCAGATTAATAGGTCATGTGAGTTGTGCTCTTTTATTCCTGGTTAGAGTAGGAATCCTTTGGGATATTGAATTTTCTGCCAGAGCTATCAAGGGTGCAGCAGAACTTTCTTTTCCTGGATTAAGAGGACTTCCTACCCACTGCACCGTTCCCATACCATTCCTGCGTGCCCTACTTTGTGTGTACTTTCCTTTTCCATTTATGTCACTCATCATCACAGAACAGAGATAGATCTAACAGCATTTCTGTGGAGGAAGGTTTTGTTAGGTTTGGATTTTTCAAATTTCCATGTTTCTCCAGGACTAACTTTGTCTCCCAGAAGTGGCCTCATTTAAAAGCGTTAAAATTCACTGAGCGGTGCTGCCTCTCGCAGTACCATTCTTCTCACAGTTACAGATACCAGGCACTGCCTGTATTCCCCAAAGGCCAGGATTAACATAACCATTCTGCAAACAACAAACAAGTGACTTTATCAAGCGTCTAGCAGGGATGTAACTTTGTTCCCACTCAAGAACTTGCTGCCTTCAAGCAGAGCACTTCTAGCCAAGGTTTCCAGAACTCCAACCCCAAATGGTAGCACGGGTTTGTGTGTGAATTACCAGGCTGTGTCTGATCAGCCAGTCCCTCCAGAGTTGCAATGCCAAGTTTTTTAATAATCCTCACACAATGAAGATACTACTTATTGTTTTAAACAGAGCAAAGAGAACCATGGAGAATAAACTTCTTAAAATAAGCTGGCTGAGTAACTATACCAGTCTGTCACTTACTCACTAGGGAAGGTGAAGCATGAAGTAATGTGATAAATAAATAAATAAATAAATAAATATGAGGGTAAGGAAGGGAATGGGATGAGTGAGATGGGGCAGCTTTTCAGCAGCAGGGATTCTGCTTCCACCTCTAACTCTCATGAGGTCCCTCCAATGCGCCACACGCTGTAAAGCGATGTGGCTATTCATTCTTTCAAACAGGCTTGGCTTAATTGAAAGACAGGGAAACAGCACTGGAAAAGAACCAATCAAGAGATTGAGGCAAAAAGCTCTAACAATGTGGTAAATGCTGTACACTGCAAAAGCAGGAAGGGCACCAGAACACCACAGTCCTGTGAACCACTGAGACCCTCGAAAGGATGGACAGGAGTTGAGGAGCCTCAGCCCTCCTCAGGAACACTCCTAAACTGAATAAATACCCCTGTTTGTTTAAAGGAACCAATACAGACCACAGTACTGGATTTGCACTCGTGCCTTTTACTCATACAGTTGCAGTGATGGAAAATAATTGGCTTGCCACCAATAATGATACAGGCTGAGGGATGAAAGGATGCAACCTACAAATCCCACCACAGAAGCCACAATTTCTGTGAAGATCACATCCTTCTACAACTCTCAAGAGGCTGGTTTGTAAATATAGAGGGATATTGATAAATCTAGTGCATTTCTGAGTTCACTTTATCCTGAAATATGTACAGATTGTTTGTCGCTGCTATAGCAATGATGTTCTCGGTTGGGTGCCATGCTGTGTGCAAGATCTTCTTAGTAAAGTCCAAACTGTCAACACTGATGTCATCTTTCCTCCGTTTGCCTCCAACGCAGACTCTCCGGGGCTTGAGAATGGCTCGTGGTTTACTGCTCTCCCGGGAAGCCTCCAAGGTGACATCCCGCTTGGTGTTGCGGTCAAACATTCGAAAAAAATTGTTATATGCACCTGTCATTATCACACTGCAGAGAGACACAGAGAGAGCAACAACAAAGGCAGTTAAAGAGCAGCTTGTGCAAAGCCTACCAACACAACTGGATCAGGACAGCTGAGTTTGACCTTAGGGTTAGCTGTCTTCTGGTTTCGGATGGGAAACAGTAAGGAACAAAAAGGGCTTTTCCCAGTACTCCCCAGAATGAAGAGTTTTCTTCTACCTCTGCCTTCCCCTCGATATTTTTCAATGAAAATTACAGTTACCACAAATAATGTCCGCTCCCTGACATCATGAGAATCACATCACAAGATAATAAAAGCAACATGTTTATATAAATTATTTTTCATTACCCTCCAGCTTTTTATGAGTGCTAAAGGATCATACATTTCAGGCTTTTTCCCTTTCTCTGGAAGTTTATTGACAGCTGAGTTTTACCATGATTTCAGCAATAGTCTAAAAAATTCCCACATATTCCAAATATTTTGATACAACAACAGTAAGGTTTAGTACATAACTATATATTTTCAAGAGTATTTTGAAGAAGGGTGTTTTGAAAGGTTCTGAAAATCACATTGAATTTGCATATGTAAATTCTATCCAGATTAAACTCTTTTCCTTGCTGAAGCCACAGATCTTGCCACAGAAGTTCAGATATCATTAAAATTTGTATATACAATGCTTCTTTGAAATAAACACACTGGTGTCAGGATTCTGGCATCTCTTATATGAAGTTTGAATGAAACATCAAGTCAGGATATATTTCTGGCTCTGGGAGAAAGGGACAGAAAACATACCTCGATCTGTATAAAAATTACCTCATTAATCAGCTAGCAGTTTGAAATAATAGATTGCCAGTTGCTTCATTCTCCTAGTCCCTAGGGGAGGATATTTTGTCACTAACTTTAATGAATTCAGGATTTCATCCATGGCCCTCAGGTTATTGGATTAGCATAATCATGGGTTTCAGAGCCTTGTTTGAAAGCTCATCCCCTGTGAACTTTTTCCATATGTGAAACCAGGGCTGTTCTCTACTCTCCTATCTCAGCCAGGGTGGTTTTGTTCTGAATTTCCTTCTGTAAGAGGGTATTCACCCCAAATGGCCAAGTCTCCACAGAAAAAGCTGTACAGTTTTAAGACTCAGGCAATCAGTAACTATTTGCCTTTCTAATAGAGCCCAAAAGAACATATTTGACGTGTGGCATTAATAAACAAACCTCCATCTCAAATGACAGCTGCTTTCACACTTTGTTTTTGAGGGGGGAATCTGTGTTGAGCAGCAGACTGGCCAGGGAAACATGGAGCATATGGGAGAATATGGGAGAACTCACAGGCACAAGCCTTACTCTCCACCACACAAACACACACAGATTAGATTAGATGCTCCTGGATGCAGGAGTGCCTTACAGTGCGTGCACAGCCTCCAGCCAGAGCTGCCTTGATCTCATTTGGGGCCATTAGGAGCGACTGTAACACAAATGAATGATACACTGGAAAAGCACAAATGTGAGCTGTGCCCCTCATTGCTGTGACTACAGCTGGGGGCAGCGCAGGCTCCAGAGCCTCTGCTGGGTAACTGGAGAGGGTGAGCTGGGTCTGTACACTGGGAATCACCCAGCTCCACCCTGCTTCCACGGCAGCTGATCCTACACTGTGCAGCTCCTCAAGTGCTAAAGTGAGCTGCTGCAAACAGAGCACAGCACAGCGCAGAGACCCAGCACACACTGCCCCCGGCAAGAGCTCACCTACAGCCTTCATCTGATGGAGAAGGGCTGCTCCCTGGAGCTCTGCAGGGGCCTTGCTGCTGGGGGCATGCACAGGGGCACTTGTCCACACGCAGCCCCATCCTGCCTGGCAGGGAGCTCCTCGCTGCTCTCCAGCAGCACGACCCGCCCCAGCCGCCTGCAGAGAGCTTTCCCTTTCCTTCTGCACCCGCAAAAGGCCTGGTGCAATCCTGCCCAGCAAGGCACAAGTTAACAACCTCACCAGCTAAAAAACAGGAGTCGGTGTGACAGCTTGATAAAATGTATCCCAGAAGCTGCAGAAAGCCTATTGATCAAGATTAGTGCCCATTTCAGAAATTGAATCAACAGCAGTAAATCAAATGTTTCATTCCTCCCAAATCACCATGTCTTGTCATTACAGCTCCTGCTGTAATGGTTATTTGCAACATGAAAAAGTCGAGGTTATTTCATATCTCAGCACTAACATACACAATTTGTGATGCAAGCAGTCCGTCTGTACATTTTCCCTCAAGCAAAATTTTGAAACAGGTTCATAACGCTGGGGCATCCCTGTGCCATGGGCTGCAGAGCTGTGGCTCCCAGGGGAAAGAGGAGCATCCCTCCTGATGGCAGTGGGAACTGTCAGAGAAGCAGCTTTCATGCTGGCAGAGTACCAGTGCACCAAATGCAGAGAGAGGTGTTTGTTAAGGGTCTTATTTTAGAAGGTTTTGCTTGCAGTAAAACTACCTTTACAGTCCATTTGCTTTTTAATTTCTTGAACTCTCGTATATTTTTAGAAGTCTGCTTTCTTCAGTCGGATTTACTGCAGTTATTTTTTTAACATATGTAGATGACTACTTTTCATGCTGGCCCTATTTTTCTGCAGTTTAATGGCTCAGTAAAAAACAGCATTATGTAAATGAGAAACTGCCCATTCTTGTTCAAGGTCACAAACACAGATGGATTATAACCTTACCTGCTGCTTAAAGTAATAAAAGAGGGTGAAAACTAGATGTAAGCCTGCAATTTTTTTCCTGTTCAGGAAAATACAATGTACAATAATGGAGTCTATGTGATAAGGAGATTTTTTTTTTTTAATAATAGACTATAAATTGTAGCTCAGTGTAGGAAGAAATCTGTTCTGTATTCCCAGACACTGCTCTGCACAGCACTGTTATGGCAAGGGCTTGCACAAAACCCTTGCAGGAGAGGCTGGTTCAAGAAACCAAAGTTCCTCATTCAAAACAGCCCACACTACTTCACAGGTGTGTAAGGCAGCAGCCCAGAAAAGCTCAGTCTAACCACCTCTAATTTTCCTTAGAAGGCAGGTTTACAAGTTGTGCTACAAAAGGTCAGAGGCACCATCATCCCCACCATGCAGAGATTTTTTAGGATGCAGAACACGCTCCAGTGCACCCTGAGGAGCAGTGAACTGCTAGCTCAGGCTGGAGCAAAGCTGCAGCCTGACTGCACCAGCTCAAAACACCACAGCTACAGGCAGCATGATTACAAAAAAACCCCAAATAAAACAGTACCACACCCCACCTCCTCCCAAACAAATCCCCCCAAACCAAACCAACAAAAACCAGAGAAAAATCCCAATGGCTACAGCATGACTACCACTACCTACATTTCACCCTCTGCAGCCCAGCCAATGCTCTGGAAGGAGAGACAACACCCCATAACTGGAGGGCCCTAAATGCATTCACACAACCCCACATTAACCCTCCTGTGCTGCCACAGGCAGGGAATGTTTTTCTCTCAGCACGGGGCTGCTCTGCAGAGCACCTGGAGTATTCTCTGTTCAATCTGCTCCAAGCAAGGTCCTGGCAATTCTTCAGGTGTGTGTGTTTGGAGTGACAACACAAAATGCTACAGATTCCTCCTGGGCATACTTGCTTATCAATGATGCCATCTGAGGCATCTCACAGCCAAACTTCAGTCCTCACACTGGGTCACTGGGGCCCAGTCTTACCCCTCCTTTTTTTTTTTTTTTTTTACAAAGAATAACAAATGTATTTTTACAGAAGTTGAAAGGGGAAAGGGAAAACTCCAATGCAGAGCAATCCCTACTTTATTGACTTTTCTTTTCACTCCCTTCCTAGTCACCGTTCCATTCTCTTTTCCTCTTTCTTCTCCTCCGATTCTGATTCTGCCTATACCACATTTTCCACATAGGTTTCTCTTTCCCCTTCTCTCCATTCTCCCCCCTTCTTTCATTTCCATCTATCCAGCTCTACAACTTAAAAAAAAGAAAACTCCTTTCTGCTTCTCTCTTCCTTTTCCCACCCCTTTTAAATCTTTGCTTTACTTCTGTAAGTCTCATTGCTTACCCCTTCTTGGTTATCTCTTCCCACCCTCCAGTCTTGAGGACAACATGCTTGGCTCCCCAGGTGTTTTGGGGTATATCCCTGCCTTTTTTGAGCTGAAGGCTGGGGGAACAGCAAATCCCCAAGAACCAAAGCTCATTTGGGCAAGAGAGCTAACTAGCAAACATTAACTGTTCACCTCTCATTCAGTTCAGGCTTCTTCACTCTGAGCCATGTTGATCTGGTAGCCAGCAATAATTCAGATAGGGTTGTTTTGTTCTAAAAGTAAATTTTCAATCTGTAAAATTGTCTGAAATAAAGAATTTGAGAGAAAAAAAACATTCTTCCTGTCTTCATTGTAACAGTAATACTCAAAAGGACCAGATGTGTACCTATGGATAATGATTTTATTAAATGTAACACCAGCATTGTACCACTGATGTTTAATTTAGGGCCAGAGTTTTAGGGTCTACAGAAGTAAACTCTCAACTACTGATGGCTTTGGGATCTTTAATTATCTTAATACCTTTAAGCATCTGAGTCTTGATATTTTGGTTTTGGTAGTGACTTTGTTAAGTGAAATGCTTCCGTATGGGATTTTCCCTGCTAAAAATTCTGCTTATCTTAGGTGGTCAACAAATTCTCTACTTCACCAACTTCAAAGATATCTGAATAGGATTTTCACCATTTTACTAACCCACAATGAGATATTCCACAATATTTTTTAGGCAATGAGATTTCATCGAACATGTCGGTCACTAAGAATTGGCATATCTCTGTATTTCTCAGATTTGTTATTCCCATACTTCAAGCCAACCTCTTAAATGTTATCCATATTGCAGCCATTCTTGCACACAACAGCCTTCATCAAAATCACTCCATTCAGCTGCATTCCTGGATGTCAGCAATTGCCCTGAAGATTTGGGGTATCAGCTGGAATTAAGGCTTGCTTAAAAACCAAACCATTACTTGCTCCACATTGCTTTGTGTTGTTTTTCTTGTTTAGCATTTTTTATTTGTTTGTTTTTGTGGGTTTTTTTTAACTCTTTTATAAATTTTGGGCTAACTGGTCCAAACTAATCTTCCCAGATGCACAGTGGTTTTTATTCACCTGCAAATTTCTGCTGTCTGGAGAAGTTCAGCTCGCTTCATAGTTCCCCTCTTTCACTGTTGCTCAGGAGACCATGGAAGCCATGGGGATGGTGTGACAGGACTAAGAGCAGGGCTGGGCAGGGCTTCAAGGACCCACACACACCCTGCTTAAAGGGTGACAGAAAAACTAAACCAGCCCAGCTGCCCTGCCCCTGAGCGCAGACCTGGCAGCAGAACATCATTCCCCAGGGCAAGAAGCAGGGCTTGGACTTTGCAGGTGTGGGAGGAGGAGACTCAGAGGGCAGCTTCCACCAGAGCCTGCCCCTACACTTGCAAATCTTAGCAAAGATATCCCTCAGGCACCCAGCATGAAAAGGGACCTTTTCTTTGACCTGAAACTGTCTCCCAATAATATTTTGAGCCCCTAAATTTTCAGCATTTCAGTGCCATGTGAAAAAATACTGCACGACCAGTGCAGATGATAACATCTGCAGCCTCCCAGGATTAACATGTAAGGTCCACCAGATCTAGTTTCATGACAAGTTGACCCAATGAAAGAAAGGGTTGATTCCAGAAAAACTTTTAAACAACATTTTTCATAGGAATAAAAAGGGAGATTTATTATAACAAAGGGAAAGGTGGAAGAAGCATTGTTGCAAGCAATGAGGAACTCCTGAAATACTGGGAAATTTTCCTGTATGCTGTGATGTGTAAAGTCACTGACTCCCCATCACAAAGAAAGAATTTATTTAAACCTGGGGAGGAGGCTGCTAGAAAATCTTGAGACACGGGATTCAGGGTTGTGGCACCCTGGTACAGCTGGCTGGCATAAATGGGAACAGAACAAGGGATCCCCAAGTACTTCCAAGCTAATATCTGACATGCCAAGCTTTGAGAACAAAATGATATCTTCTAGCATGCCAGCATGGAGTGTGCTGCCAGACAGGAATAGACTCTTAACATCTCATCCAATGGGATCTGCCAACTCCTCCCGATTAGAGTGAAGGCTGAAGGATGTTCAGGGGGATGAATGACAGTTCAGTAGGAAAGGGCTGACTGAACAGTTGTATGTGACTTCACTCATCAGCTTGCAGTATATCACTTATCATGATGGTATTTAGAAGTCTCCCTGGCAGGGGTCCCATGCACCCATTCATTTGAAATTTAAAAAAAAAAAAAAAAGTAATTAACTAAGGTATTCACTTGCTATCATGTAGAATTAGGTTTTGGTTAGGTTTTTTTCTGGCTTCTTTACCTCACAAAAAGCTACAAAAGTGCTTATTTTTTAAGGTAAACTGAAAGCTGTTGACAGTGGGAAGAAAACAGTGTCCTCCAGGTCATTATTAAAAGACTTGACTTTGGATGTGAATGAAAGAGCTAAATTAAATTGCTGTGTAAGTAGAAGTCACCTATTCTATATAGTCACATAATGATGTATATACAATAAAGATAGCATGATTTTTGTGTAATACACTCAACTACAGATAATACATGCTCATCTGGATGAATTAGTGTGAGACCCCTGCTTGGCTCCCTCCCCTGACCACTGTTGCCAAAGCACACAGTGATTAATGTGCTCTTCAGCAAATGAGATGGGCTCTGTCTGATTGTATTAGTTCCTGTTCATTGGAGTAACTGAGCATCAATCACGTTCTAATCAGAGCTCACGTATGTTGATTATTTTTGTGAACAGCCTCACCATCAGGTTCTATCATAGCCTAGATTAACTTCTTAGTAATGACAAAACTTAATAAAAAAAGTATTTTCACCTAAATAATAAACACACTGTCAATCCTAACTGAACAATCCTGTCACTACAAATTGTTGCTATAGCTTTGAAGTCTGCAAAAGATAAAAACAATATGTTTAGAACTGCCGTTACTACTGTTACGCAGATGGACTAATAATCTAAGTACTGCAGCATCTCTTTGGAGTACAATTGTCAATATACAATTTCTATCTTTAGTTAATAGTCCTTTTTAAAAACCTGCATACTGAAAGATTCAAATTAGGTGACCTTACTGTTCAAATGAACAGTTTTTTAAGATGTACTGGTACCTAACTATTATTTAAATTATGATCCCCCAATAAAAAAATATTCTGGTAATGTATAGAAATACTCGTCATATTCATAAAGCAAGGAGCTCAGAGGAGTGAATCAAAACACGAGCATCAGTTCTGATACATTTGACTCCTAAAAAGAAATAATTAAATTAAAGAGAGCCCTTTTCTTTTGTCAAATATTTCCAGCTCCTCTACTTGAGAGTTTCTTACAATCAAGAGCAGCACATTGTGTTTAGTGACAGGTTTGGTAATTGTGCATGACTAATAACGCCTCAGTGTCTGGGCAGTACAATAAATGAAGCCCTCACAATCTAATGTTCCCACTTAATAATTACTCCCTGCATTGATCTTTCTGATCTGTCAAGTAGGAATGAAAATATTACACTCACTTTAAACCCTTATATTGAACAAGAATTCCATTACTACCAGGCAACTATCCAGAGAGTGGTCTTACCACGCTAATGAGGACAGCAGCACTTCATCCGGCCAGAGGAGAGAGACTCTAGGCCTGGGAGTAAGTGACTGCCCATCCCGTAAAATACCCTAGGAATTCTCATCAAGGTTAAGCAAAATGGTTTGAAAATACCTGAAAACTCCTGGATCTTTTTCAGAGTTTCCCAGTATCTACATGATTCAAATGCACTGTTGTTCTGTGCCAGACTTAGGCAGGAATCAGCACTGTCTGTTTTCCCACAAATGCTTTAAATTTTGTATTTCTGGTGGGGCCAAACTCAAGCTGTAATCACACTGAGAAAACCCTCTGCTAAAACAACCATTCATGCATTGGTTTGGGAGTTTCAGAGAAAAGCCACAAAACCCCAAAATCTTCCACTAAACTTTCTGTGAGTCATACCCAATCTCTGGCCATACCAAAGCCACAACAGCTGGTGCCCAAGTTGCAATGACAGCAATTTGGGAAGTATTTTGCTCAGTGTGGTCCACCTATACAATTTTAAATAGTCAGCAGTTGGTGTTCACAGGGGATACTCAATACTGAGTTAATTCTTATCAAAAAACACATCACTCTGGCATGCAGGCAGCAGAGATAATGGAATATATATGTATTTTCATTTGCATAATGAATGATACAAGGTAAAACTTCTGTTTTTAGCAAAGACAGAATCTTTCCATTGGTCAGGTAGAGGAACTGAGCAAAGAGAAGGTGCCCCTTACCCAGTGTACAGCACAATACTTGATCTGCACTTGTGGAACACAAGACTTCTGCACTTCCAAGTTCAGACTCGTAATTTTAACCAATGTTGCATATAACTGCTTTCACAAATTTCCTGAGCACCACCATCAGAACAGTTGGGTTTCTTGAATCTCCACCACTCAGGATGGGAAGATAGCTTGTCACTATTTGGACAGGTATGAACTAGCTCTAATTTCCAAGTTTTAACTTACCTGTTGACTCTCAACAATGACTTGCTATTGTGTCATTATCACTCACATTTATTTTAGTTAGATTCTCTTCCTCCCTATGTATATCTCCTTGGTATACTTACTACAGGCAATTAAAATCTTGGCTTCTCTTTTGCTAGGCTGATGAAAACCAAAGTCTTGGCCTCTCTTCTTTAGAACAGCTGTCCATCTGCTCAATTAGTTCATCCACCTCAGAGATGAGGGACAGGAAATGTGTAAACGCAGTTCAAAGGTCTTTGAATAAGAGCCAAACATAATGTCACCACTACTCTTTTCTCTGCTGGACAGCCCAGTCTTGCCCATTCAAGGATCATATTTGTCCTTCACAGATGTCTCAGACTGCCTGTTTCACAGTCCTTGCCCACTCTGGGGTGGGCAGACCTGCTTCAATACAATGAGACAGACTGTTTTCCCAAATGAGAGGCTGAGCTGAAGGAGCGGTTCTAGGCTCAGTGCCAAACTTCTGCCTCTTGGCTCCTAACTCTGCTGAACCAGGAGTCACTGTGTGTCACTCAATATTGGCTCCTGTGCTCTCTTTCACATGCATTTTGTAGACTGCTAATCCCTTCCAAAGCCACCTACCATATGAATGTCCCTAGGAGTTGTTTCCAACTGATAAGATGAAGGTTTGTGCTCTTTTTTTTAACAAAAATCTTCACCTTTCATTATACTCTTGGATTTTATCAATTTTTATTAACCCAGTCCTCCTGGCTGCTCAGCTATTCCTGTACCATATTCCTACTCCACAAAGTACTGCCACCATTTGCCAGCATCAGGGCGTGAGCCCACTCCATCCTTGCTCGCACTCTCTGACCTGTGCCAGTATTTCTCATTAAAATATTCAACAAGATATTATGTCCAAGATAAAAACAAGAACCTCTCTCTCAGTGCATAGGGAAAGGAACTGCTCTGATGGAGGGAGGTATCAGAAGTGTCATTTGGCAGCAGTTTGCAGAGAATCAGTGGGTGCCTGTGATGATCCTTCCTCACACCCATTTCCAGTAAGTGAACCGAATTTCTGAAGCAGCTCATGTGCAAATACAGGATCATATAAGTTTCTTTAGTGTGTTTGTGAGGTTGTGTGGGATGGCATCATTCTTTCTAGCTTTTGCAGCCTATTTCTGATTTGGGTGAAAATGGACATAATTTGAAGGGTTTTTTCCCCTAAGGCACGAGCCAAGGTTATTAAGGCATACATCATGTCTAAAGCAGTCAGAGACACAACTGCACAAACATCCAAACATCTTCCATCAACCCAGACACTGGCGTGTGATTCCATACATTGATGTGGAAAATAACCACATGTAACTACTTTCAGTTTGCTCCCCATCATATGGGAGCCCTTCTGCTAAATGAGGACAGTGATGGAGAGAAGGATGGATTGATTACCTGTCTGATCCATTCCATGCACATTCAAACTTGTCAAAGATGCAGTCGTTTTCATAGAGGGAACATAACTTGCTTCTAAGGTAATCATGGACCTGTTTTAAAGAAAATAACCGTTATTCTCGAAATCAAAGAAAATATAAAACTCCTCAACCAGCCCTTCACTTTCTGCATTATCTCCCACGTTCACTTTCAAAATACACTGCATAGATCGGTAGCTGTGCAGAAGATACTGTGTTTAAACTCCAAAGACGCTAACTGTACTTTTCCACAGACCAATTAAACAGGTGCTACAGAATTGCTGTAGCAGGAAGGCATGGAAACATGCTTCCCTCAGCAGGCTGCAGACCACCCCTCTTCAACATATTTGTTTCCTGCTTGGGTGATTTTCTCAGTGCTAGCCTAATTCTCAGAGACGTTTCACCAGCTGATACCCTAGATGGGCTAATTAATGTGCAAGAAATCTAATTCAAATAGTAACAAAAATGCCATATTCCAAGATAAGTGGACTCTCACTAACGGCAGAAAGAACTTGGCTCTATTAAAAGAACCTTTATGGTATTACATTTATTTTTGTAAGGTATTTTAGAAGCCAAATACAGCACAAGGCTGTAATTGCACAGACTGCAAATGAGAACATTAATTTAGCCCAAGGATTTCTCCTATTTGGCTGAGAATTAAAAACAACATTGCAAATTCTCACTTACTAACTAGAAAAGTTGGACTACCCAGCAGAAGATCTTTCTCCTCTAGGCCACACATCTCTGTCAAACAAGGATTATAATAAAGAGATCTCATGCAAACTGTTTCAGTCTTTTGCTTAATTTGATTACTTTTTCTTCTGGATGATTTGGTTTATTCCATAAGGAAATAATAAGGTAAAAAATCCCTGCCTAGATAAATTCACTAATGCACTTCCATTCCTTCTAGCTTTTGTACAAACTGTAAAACAAGGATGTGTATGTGACCTACTGGAGAAACACCAACCCAATGACCCAGGGGTACATAATTTAGCTCAGCCACACTGAGGTTACAGGTTCTTTCAAGTCCAGTGAAATTGTTCCTGCTCATGGATGCTCAGCATCCTCCTCTGACCTGAAGGCACAAACATTTCTTCTAGTAAAATAACTTCTATCAAGACCAGATGAGAGACAATGACTTTTCACTTGGATTTTCTTTATACTGACCCATTTTTGATAGTCAAGCTTACAGTATCCAAAGAATATTTGTAATGTAAGATTATTAAGAATTATAAATTTTAGTTATGGATCAATTTTCATTAATAAACACTGAACTGTACATTACAGATAATGTCTTATACAGCAATTAATTGGTAAATGGTGGATAGAACATTCCACAATTAAATGCATTTACCATCACAATGAGCAATAGGTCAGGACACTTTTACTATTGATGCAGTTTCCTACACTCTCTCTGTAATTAAACCCATTCCCTTTCTCTTTACTTAAAACCATTTTATTAGCAGCGCAATTTGTTACAGAATTGGAATTCTTTCCCTTGTCATGTTTGTGAGCTCCTAATACTTGGAAGAAATAGGAAGGTTGGGTAAGGCAGAAGGAAGTAGATCACATTTGCCTCCCTAAATGTCATTTCTAGGTCTTTCTCTTGTTACCATTTCCAGCAGCCATCTGTCATGACCACTGTCGTGTACACACCCTTTGCAAAGTGTGTCCAAGTCCACAGCTTGGAGCTGTGCCTTTCTATCAGCTTTGTCAAAAAGGATTTTGCAATTCCTCTCTCATATGTCTTACCTTGTCAAGACTGTCAGACTCACCCTACTGACTTGGACAACCACCTGGTTCTTTATGTGGACCTTTTGATTACCACATTTGAGCACATTCAGACCCTCAGAGAGACTGTGAAAAACTAACCAGAAGAAACACTTTCACTGTTTGCATATTCATATGCCTCTGCCAACTGAGGGTAAAATCAGATTTGCCTTGTCTCTTATATCTTGTTCTTACCACATATCAGTAGTACTTGAAAGCAAACCAATTTCATTCCTCACTAATTACCAAGGACCCTTTTCTTCACTGCAATGCTTCAGGTCTGACCCTCATGGAATTATCTAGCAATTCTGTGCTCCAGACCAACACAGCAAAACAGCTATGCTGGGACTTGTTTTATTGAGACTGAGTGGGCACAACCAGGAATTGCACTGGTAAGTGACACCTTGGTCCCAATCCCTATGCTACAGACCCTGCCTAAAGTGGATCAAGTTATTACCAGCTATGAATGTGTTCACCTTGCTGCTCCTAAGGCTCTGCTGGGGTAATTGACCTGGCAGCATCACAAGAGTAACCTGCTAGGCAGGGCTGCCTTGCAACATTTGAGCACTGGCCATTCCACTGCACTGCTCTTTTAGTGCTGGCCAGTGACCATACCCTGCCCTTTCTCCTTTTGTGTGAAACTAACAGGAGAAAATCATGTTGAAATGTTTTCAGCAGATAACATGTTCAGCAGGGCTGCAGTAGCTGCTCTCTGCAATAGCATTCTTTGAGCCACAGCATTGATATGAAAAAGAATCTGCATGAGGAATTCATTTTTGTTTTTCATATTAAAATTGTAAGCTGATAGTGAAGCAGTACAGTTATGGATTCTGCTCTTTATTACAGCTCTGTGTGAAATCTCCTGTTGTGACCCTCACTATTGCAGCTAGGCAATATCTAAGTGCCTACCATGCAGTGAATGAAATGAGAAATTCAATCTTTTAATGAATTTTAATATTTTAATTATGTTTTGTATTGTAATAATAATAATTACGTGGATACATAACTGAAAGTGTTAGGTTTATTTGTTGTCTTCCAATGATCTACCCCCAGAAAACCTTTTGAGAAATTGCCAAGTTTATATATGAGATTTAGGTTTGTGAAACAGAGATATAGCTGAGACAAACTATTTAAAAGAGTAATTTAAACCACTTTTTCTTAGGATAGAATTATCTACTCTCTGCAGCTTAAAAACATGAAAGGTTCTCAGAGCAGTTGGATCACATGAATCTTGTGGAATCCTGTGGTGCTGGCTTCCCAAGGCTCCTAGTTCCAGATTCTCCTTTAGCCTACTGCAATGCCCAGCAACACATCTGTATATTCTTTACAAGGCAATGGAGAAATATTTAAGAACACTGTTATATTTTGCTATATTTTTAAATATTATATAAGGGGTTTTGTTGTTGTGGGTCTTGGGTTTTTTCCTATAAATTTATAACTGCAATTATCAGTACTCATTCTTCCCCATCTCAGCATGAAGAAATATAACTTTTTAATTGGCCCTACTGTTGGGTGCCAGACTGATTTAAAAGTGTCCAGCTTGTTTCACAGCTGCCTACATGAGGAAGTAAAAGCAGGTGTCAAAATCAACACAAACAGGTTGGTTTGACCAGCTATTCCTCCCCAGGGACAAGGCTGCCTACTAAATTAGCACAGGTATAAAGTAATATATTACCTAAGTTCCCAAACCCCGAGATTCTATTTTGTTATATAAAAGAGTCTCGTCCTTTCCCTCCCACTCCATTTTCACAGCATATCAACATTTCTAACACATTCAGCATTTAAAGCACTGCCATTTTAAGAGCAAACCCAATTCTGTAGTCTTAAAGGTAAACAGGCTCAGACATTCCAACATTAGCACACTGAGCAGTGAACACTATCCACTGAAATGTAATGGATGCATTGAAAAACACTGGGGCCCACTCTGTCTGCTAAGTGCTAGCTAAAAAAATACTGGAATATTTTGTTTGTTTTGACAAGAAATGCTATCGAATTCTCATCATGTTTTTTTTAAAACCATTCTTAATTATAGTTACAATGAACTACTGTATCCCACCTGCCATTATTGAGACACAGAAAGCAAGGGACGGATCCAGCACTGTCACAGGATTGTCTCTCAGGAAGCAGCACAAGTCAGATAAATGGCATTTTTCCTACTTTGCATACACTTTTTTAATGTAAATTAACAGGGTTTTTTTTCCTTACTGGATTTTCATAACAAGCAGTTTCTGTGTCACAGACATATTTTCCTTCATTCAAGCCAGAGTCAAAAAACGTAAGCTCAGCCCTATATTGCCAAACTTAACAGATGTCAGAGTACAAACTTAGTGCTGGCTGGAGCCACTGGCATTTTGTCTGGATAATATCTCAATGAATTCAGGCAACCAGATGTGTCTGGCATTTGTGAGCTGCTGTGTCAGTGGTGATGCCAGGGTTTAACATGGAGCACTTCAAGAACTAGGCACAAGGGAGAAACACACAGATCAGGCTGTAAAAAGTAGTTCTGAAATGACAAAGGCATAAACTCTCAGCAGTCCCACCAGGACCAGAGTGCTAAGCAACACACTAAATTTTTTTCCTCGGTTGCTTTTAAATGTTGGTAGTGAAATTCATAACTTGAAAGCAGATGCCAAAGTGAAGTGATGATTTCTCTTGTTAGAGTAATCATTTCTTTCAAGAGCCCAATCCACAAGGAGTGTTACCTTGACTCCCCAGGCTTTATGCTCCCTTACTAATGCTGTGCTTGCCCCCTTCCTGCTGTAAGGATGCCACTGTGAGGATTTTAACCGCCTTGATTAACTCTCTTAGCTTGCTGCTTCCCAGATAAGGTTATGAGAAGTTTACAGAAACACCCAGTTTTTGAACGCTGAGATCCTTTCATATGCTGCATTTAAAGACTTTGGAGATTCCTACCTGGTACGTTTCTACAGGCTTTGTTTCCATGTTCAGATCCCAAACCTTGACAGTGAGGTAATCTCTTGTAAGCATGTATCTACCACTGTGACTGAATTTGACATCTGACACTGAAGAGATAATTTCTGAAAAAAATGATCTGTTACTGGGGTCTTCTGGTTCTTCATAAACTGTTCAAAGAAAAAGAAGCAAGAGACAAAAATCAGGATTGTATTAAAAAATGCTCTGTTGAACAATCTGAAGCGTGCATTTCTTGTGAAACATGTAATTCAATCTACCAAGGAACATGATATAGAATTAATTGTACATCCAGCACTTAATTTATTCTTTTAACTTCATATAAAAATACAAACTGTAAGCTTTAAATATTACAATAATTAATGTTACAGCTATGGACTTAAAGCATGACTTTGGGAAATTACGCAAATACACTGGTTAATTGATTACAGATACCTATAGCATCCTTCATCCTTTCTGGGGTCTGCATGCCCGTTTCCCAACATAAGCAAAATCCAGGTGTCCCTGTCCCATGAGAGGGGTGCACATGTGGTGTCACAACAGTCCTGGCATCCCTGGGAGAGGTGGTTACTCAAAGCCTGCCCTGCTTGCCCAAACCAGCTGGACTGGCTACTCATTGGTCATGTCTGAAGGCATCCAAGACTAAGGACAAGAATTTTAAAAAGCAACTGCAAATTTCAACTACCTCTTCCTGAGAGATGAGCATAAAATAGACAGGGGTTTACCATATGGATGCATGAACTATGTAGTTGGTGTGCAATTGCTGACAGTTCTGGAAAGCACTGAACTCCCTGAATGTGCTGGTCAGCAGTTCTGTGTGATCTGACAAGGCAGCAGCTCATGAAATATTGCTTACACGATGTTCATACGTGAAAATCCAGCTCTTGTAGCTGTGAGATTGGTCATCCCTGTTCAACTGTACATAAGATTGATACTGGATGACTCTACCCCTACCTCAGGGGTGCCTAGAGCAATTCTGTTGTGTTTCTGCAGGTATCTGTGGCTCTGTGATCCAACTGACCTCTAGGGTGAACTTCAGTAGAAAGTCAGGCTTTCAGGGTCTGTTAACTCCCACAAAATTGTAGGATTTTGGGACCTATTCCTAGAATATTCTTTGAAAATTGGCAATTTAGTGAATTTCATTTTCAAGTTTCAAAAGCAGGTGCAGGAGAGCCATGTGATGAAACATGAAAGCATGCTAAAAGTAGAAAAAACTTTTTACTGTCAGTTAAAATGAAGATTTTTGTATAGGCCACTGAAACATTTCTTTCTCAATTATTTTACCCACGACTGATCCAGACTGTTGGAAGCAACAAGGTTAGTTTCCATTAGGTGAAATAATGTTCTGCTGAAAGTTAAGGGTGAGTACGTGGGTGAAGTATGTGGGGTAATGCAAAAAAAATTATGGGCAATTTTCTTTGGGGGTGGGCAGTGGAATGCAGCCAGGCGTGCACATGAGAGTAAGGTCTATATTTAAACATGCACCAAACATCTTAATGGTAATGAACTACTTCAAAAAGAGCAAAAAACTTTTCAGATAGACTGTAAATGAATAACTTTAAATAGCTCTTCAAAATTTTGCCTAGACATTGTGCAAAGCAGGTATTTTGTAATTATCCTGTCAGATTTTCAAGAGAAGTCTGATGAGCACAAAGCAATTATCATTTCTCACACCTCTTCCCTTTAATCTGTCCAAACTATAGACTTGGCTGGCAGGAATTTCATCCTCCTAATTATGGTGTGAAGCTGCTATTAAAACCAGGAAAGAAAAAATCAAAACCCACTCCAACTGATCTACACCTTCATTTACAGCTTAGATACATTTTCTTGGCTCTATGTGGCTCATCCAACTCCCAGTGATTAGGAGTGATATTTGTACCTGAATATTCTGCATTTTGTTAATTAATGAGATTAAACAATTTCATTCTTTATCTGCCCTATTTATTGCTTTTCTATGCTTAGTGTATTAAGTATTAGAAAGACTTAGATTAATTAACTGTGGAACTAACAGAAAGTCTCGTATCAGTAGAGAAAGAAAGACAGCAGTAGAACTTTCAGTAGCAGCAATTCTTTGGAGAGAGTTCCTCTAGTCAGCATAACCAACACAGGAAAATTGTTACAGGAAATTAAGGAGCAGCTCCCAGTGAAAAGAAGAGAAAGCTTAGCAACTACCAGCATCTGCCTGAGCAATCAGCACAGGGCATCAGCCTCAGGAAATGAAGGTGAGAGAGAGTGTTCTTGGGCTGTTTCTGGTTTAGCATCAACATAAGGTTATGCACATACTGCAAAAAAAGCACAATTTCTTCAGTTTGCCTAATACAAGTGGAGTAATTGGAGGCAGAACAGCAGTGAGGGGATAGCCTTGTGACTTGGACTTCAGTTCAGAAAAGCAATTCAGACTCAGCCCTGACCTCTCCAAGCTGATAGGAAAAAAACATGGGTCTAGCCCATGGTTTCCAAAACATATTTTCTGTTTATTACTGTTAAGACTTATCTTTTGGAGAGTGCTCTTGCTCCCAGGAGCAATGAGTACCTGAAACATGAAAATTCAAATCTAGCTTACTTCTCTGTATCTAAATCTTGTTAGATCTGAACTTTACTAATATTTGATTACAGATTCTGTTATATTCTTTAATTAATTTCCTCATTAATTTCTTAATAACAAACACCTGCCATATAAAAGGGTATTTAACTTTCGTTAAATCAAGAACTATTGTTCTTGATAATGGTCACAGTGCTAATTACAAGAAAGAAACAAAATTACCTGTCGAGCTACCTAATGAACATAGGAATCACAAATGCGATGTGCTGAGTTCTCATGTGACACTTGCTCAGACTTAAATGTGACTTTGATCACAGGACTCTGGCAGAGAGAAATATCAGGGGATTACAGAGGAAAGCAGAGCATATCTCTGAGTACAGCCAGTGTTTAAAGAGGAGCCTGCCAGGAAGACACTGTTCCTGCCCCTTATGCCACCAGCAGATACATGGATAAACTGGGAAGTCTGCTTAGGAAGTAAAAATGCTCAATTCCTTTCTGCGCAGCTTCCTGCTCACGATTTAAAACCCACAGTAGGTCCTCATAGAAGTCCAGACTTTGTAGAAAAGGATGGGTTTGTTGAAGGATATTTGCCAGAGTGCTGTTTTCCTGAATCCCGAAGAAAATCCGTAGCATGAAAACATGCTGCTTTTTTCTTAAAAGAAAGAGCCATCTGCTGAAAAATGAACTCTTATCCCCCATGAAAAATATTTTTGTTTCCTTGTGAATTTCTCTGATCTAATGCAGAATGGAGACTTTCTTTTTCCAGTGGATAGGAAAGGCATCTCTAATGTGTGCCTTTATCATGCAGAAATATATGCAGATATCTGAAGTTAAAAAAATAAACAAGGCAGGAACAGCAAGAGTGGGTGGAAAGGTCCATGTCACAGCTTCCCTCCCAGACACTGGCCAAAAGAAAGCAGATGCCTTGGGCAGTAGCCAAAAGAAGTGTGGTGCACTAACTAACACCTTGTGGCTGTCATCACAGGTGCTGTCACCTCAACCATTAATATGGCCCTGATTCCACACACCTGAAACTGCTATTTATTGAAAAAGACACACCCAAAAAAGAAAAAAAAAAATCCAACCCAAAGTGGTCTTCATGTTCAGTTCTAAACAAGTAGCTGGGCAGAGCTTTAATCACTGCAGGGTGCAAATTCTGGCGTATGTGAACTTTAAAAAATATTAAAAATAATGCTAAAATTGTCTTATATAGTGGGTGCAGCATCACAATCTGATATAGTGTACAAAATTCTGTATTCCTCCTGAAATCATCACAGGATGGAATACTTGAAGATTAACAGAAATCTGCTCCACAGATTTTGTAAGAAATTCTACCAGTCATAAGATAAAATTATAAACAGCTTTAAAGTCTCATTCCCTCTAGCAGAAAAAAAAACCCCACTGTTTTCTTTCCACTTAGGAATAAATAATAACTTATTAAAGCATTTTAAGAGGATACTGTTTATAGTTTGTATCTTGTCCTGAAAACAAGTGATTTTATAGCTTTTGATGTTAGTTAGATTTAAATAATTGGAAATCCTGTACCATGAAATAAATCTCTCCCTCCCTCCAAAGACAGCTAATGGATATAAAAAATCATCCAGGTCCTGTTCAAGGGTCACAGCTACCAGGGGATGAAAACAGCTTTAGAAACAGTGGAAACAGAGGCAGTGTGGTTACTTAGAGGGAGATGACTGTAGAGACCAGGGCCAACAAAGTTGGTGCAACATAATAAAGAAAACAATTTTTAATTTTTGTTATATAAGCAAGTAAACATTCTGCAGCTAGACTGAATTAAGAACTTATTACAGATAAACCTCTGGGTTACACGGGTACACAAACAACAGGTGAATTTCAGCTGGACCTGGAAATACCAGGGGTGGATCAGGTAATCCCTCACTGGGCTTTAATTTCATAAATGCTGAAAATGGGTTCAGTCCCAGGCCAAATAATTCATCATTTAAACTAAGTCCCTATGTAATTCCAGATCCCAAATGAAAATGGCTGCAATACCTGATTAGAACATATTGGAAAACAGTCCTTTGAAATGTATGGGATTTCAGTGGTCTTGACAGGCTAGCTAGAGGAACAAAAGGAGCAAAACCCAATATGCTTTCCTAATAGATGATAAATAAAAAAATTTAACCAAAATAACAAATTATTTAACTATAGTATTTTTAGATGGCAAATCAGCACTATTCCCCAGGTCAGCTGTGATTTGCTCTATCACGTATATTTCATCATTTAGCATAAAAAAACTAAACTAACTTTCATTTGAACTTCTATGAAAATACTAATATTCTTTTTTTTTTTAATACATGACACTTTTTACTAATGTTCAACACAGAATTTCTTTTTGTGCTCTTTAATTCAAGAAATGCTATACCTTGAGCTAAGCATAATTCTGGGTTCATCTCTGACGTGGTAGAGATCTCAAGAAGACATAAAAAGGGGCAATAAAAATGACCAGAAGTACTGAATTACTTCCATGCAAGGAATGGCTAAATAGACTGAGGTCTCTCAACCTAGGAAAGACTGAGGGGGTGGTGATTAGTAGTGGCATGGAAAGGATGAATAGGGAATGGCAGTTCACTTTGTACACTGTCTCTTCCAATCCACAAGTAGGGGTCACCACATGAAATTAGGACAGGGTAAGCAGAGAGAAGATGATCTTTCATACTATACCTAATTTAGCTACTAAAGGCTTTACTGAAAGATATTGTGAATGGTAAAAAACACACACAGGTTCAAAAGTTACTGCACAACTCCAAGGAAAGAAAAAACCCCATACATCCATGTCAGTATTGTTGAATGCAGTAAATTCACTTCCACTAAGGCCCCTGAACCTCAAGTTTCCAGCTGCAAATTGCAGAGGGTAAGGATCATACACTTGGTATGTTTTTACATTTTCTGTTCACATAGATACTGCCAATATCAGGGCCAGAACACTGGGCTAGAAGGACTTCTGGTCTGCCCAGGTATGGTCATTTTTATGCACTGTTTAAAATCTGTTTTAGGATTTAATACAAAAGAGTCCCTGAGTTCATTCTAAGTGAATCAAGCCCAACTGCAAGCTCCCATTGAAATTCATGGTCTCTTTATACCTTTTAGCTTCATTATTCATGGCAATAATTTGATTTGCCATTATTATTTACTCTATCTTTCACTATCTCTGAATGCTTTATTGTTTCGTATTAAGCCAATCCACTCATACATTCATCTCCCTTGGAAATTCTCTTTCAATAATAGAATATTCTGCTAATGTGACAATCTTGCCTTCTTGGTATACACTGATTAATATGGTTATACATGAGTGGGAGTTTTTGAATCTGCTTTCATAAGCAATCTAAAATACAATTATTTTGTGGGACACATTTGTTTAACATTTTACATTATCATAGCCTGTGGCTGTTTATCCTGCTTTAAATTAAAAAGTATCTTTTTATATTTCAATTTTTTACTTGCTTTTATATAATTCACAGGGCAACTCTTTGTGCCCCGGTCACTTACAAATCTCATTTTCCTTCTTTTACTCAAAGCAAATTTCTGACCCTACCTCCACACCACGAGGCTGAAATTTCACCTACCATACAGCATTCCTTTATCCAATGACCCAGTATTAAAACTACCCTTCTCATCAATACCTCTAGAGAGCATGGCTTTTAAAAGTGGAGCCTCAAATCAATATTTAAGAATCTGTTTTACCATTTGCACTGAGTTGCTGCAGCTTGTCACAAACCACAAGGGAGGGTGCATTAGAGCTGAAAGGCAAAGCCAGATCAATAGCTAAAGATCAGTGGGTGGGAGCTTCACTACAGAGTTGCTTAGATTAATACAACTTTGCCAGTGACTTTGTTAATAAAGAGAAATGGTGCTAAAGAGAGAAAAGGAATTGAAAACACACAAAGCCAATCTAGAAGATCAAGCCTCTTTAAAGCTCCGTCTCACAAAAACTTTATGTGCATGTTTAATGCCACGTGTTGTGAGCAATCCCAAGGAGTTAATGGGACATAAAACTACTACTGCTCTGCAGCCAAACTGATGTGTAAGTCTTTCTGATCTTGATCTATAAGATTAGTGATAAATGGGTTTTTTCTCCCCCAGTGAAATAAGATCTTGAAAGCTGGTTTCATGAGACATTAAAAAGCAGTATTTGTTGCTATTAAAAAAATTAAGCAAACAAGACAGGAATTTTAATAGACTGAATAATTAAATCAATCTTAGAGCAATTATTTGCTTTATCTCTGTGTGATTGGGGGAGAGGGGTTAATGAAACACCTCTTCAATCATAAATCATTTACCATTGCTGCAGGCTTTTCTCTTTCCTCCTAGTATTTGATAGCTAGAAGTATATAAATCGGGTTTTTTCTTCCTCAGATTTAATTTTAACATATCTTGCACAATTGGAGGAAACACTATATAGACATAATTGTATTTCTGTAGAATAATCTTTGAATTTTCATTAGCCATGTTTTAAATGTCTTTATTATACATTCATCCAAACTGAGCAGAATGAAAGCTTTGGAGCCCATGCTAAAGGCAATCTGTCACCAAATGTCGGTGGGATTCCTGCACACGGAAGAATTCATTTCAGAATCTAGTTTAGCATGCATGAAATTGTCGTAACAGACCTTTAGTGACAGTCATAATTACAAAATTGTCAAGATACAGGCACATTCCTTCATTGGGGATATAAAATCAGCAATGCATATATGCCTTTGTAGTGTATGCTTAAAAATAAACCCAGAATTAGGATAAGGAGAACAAGCCTTCATCAAGCACAGGGTCAAATCATTTCAGAAGCTCAGGTAAGTTTCACTCCTGTCACATGAAACCTTGCAGATTTTGCCTGAAGTGGACATCACTTTGACAGGGCCCTCTCTGTGCCTAAAGGGAGAGTGATGACTGTCTCTCTCTCTCTCTCTCACAGATGATAACCTGACATGAGATCAGATGCAGAAATAAAAAGCGTATCTTAGATGTAAAGCTCACGCAGAAGAAAAACAAGTTGTCTCTTTCTCAGTCAGACAATAAGCATCATTCATTTGGAAAGGTCAATATTAATTAGCAAATCCAGCAGGGATAGTCTGTCACAGGCATTTTTGTGCATCTGGTTGTTGTCTTGCAAATGAAAGATAATCCATATCCAGTCAGAGGTCTGAAAAGTGTCTTGTCTCTGAAATTCCAACTTGCTTTAAACAACTGGTAAATATAATTAATTTCATTTTTAAAATTCAACATGTTTAAGTAGATTATCCTTGATTTGTGTCTTGGCTGCTTCCACAATTCTGAATTCTTTAAAATCAAAGGTAATCCCAAAAAAGCCCAGCAGATAACCCAATTGAGTTACATGCCTGACTGACAGGACAGTGGCATTTATCCTTGGGGAAAGGCTGGCATTTCTTTCAGGCCTGGATTTCAAAAGGAAACGAGTAACAGGTAATGCTAAAACCACCCCTCTTATCTTTGGGTGGCATCTCTGAGTCAAGAAAACCAAACCTGGAATTCGCTGTGCTCCAAAAACCAGTTCATACTGTTAAGATCCTGGCTGTCCAACCCTTGGGGCTGGGATGCATCAGCTGAGATGCTTTGCTCCATGCAGGCAGAGCCCAGGGACGCTGTTGGGATTGCCTGTCACCTACAAATGCTTCCTTGGTCCAGGCAGGAGGGCTCTAAACAGCTCCTGCTACAGACACAGAGAACACATGAGCTTGAGAAGTCTGTCTGCAGGACAGGAAGCATCAACTCATGCTGGCAGAGGCTAATGCCATGGAACTTCAAAATCGGTGCTTTTAAGATCATCCTGGCACACAGAGCAATAAACTTGAAACTGCAGCTCCTCCTTCCTTGAAGTGTTTTGCTGTAAACTTTGCACATGGGTAATGGGTAATTAGAAATTGGGTTTTAATCTACAAATACATATTAAGAAATGAATACTGAAAAACCCTTAAAGCAACATACAGAATTTCAATAAATTACTACAGCTTCTGAAGTATGCAACGATTTTAAGATGTTAAGGCTATTACATGAAATATCAATAGGAGTTATACTCTTGAGTGGCTTAAATTTCCATAATGCACAACTATACAATTTATATTTACCATTTAATAATGGTTTTAATAATTCTGATGAACTACTGAAAAAGCAGGTTTTTTTCTGATTTCACATGCTCAAGCTCAGTTTTCTTTAGCTGACTGCTTTATTGTCTGATTTGTTGAAACAGCCATATGTACTCATCTAGCCTACAAGCTGTTTGGAAGAATGATATTAACTCCATGCACATTTATGAGGATCCCTGAACGTAATATTAGCAATTAAAAAAAAAAATTAGCAACTACTTGTTAATTGAACAAATGCTGCTGTAAGTGTATTTTTAGGCAGGATGATCTTACTGCAACAGTATCCCTATTGCTAAAAATTTGTGGAATTTGAGGTGGAGGTTAATTCTTTTATTTCTTCCATGTTCCCAGCTGACTGCTCTAACAATGATACTTTTGCCACTGACACAGACTTCCTTATACTGCCTTTTTTCTACACTGTACTGCCATGCATGTTGCCTGATGACATCTCAAAGGCAATCTTTGGGTGCTTTGACAAGTACACTATTTAGGTGAAAGGTTCCATATTATTTAAATTAATTCCTTATTTATTGCTGCTCGAGTCTGACTTTCATAAATGTTTTAAATCTTTCCCTGTAACACTGTGGACTGCAAGAACACCTTCCTCAGCCCCACTCCTCTAATATTCTAAACAAGCAGGGACGTGCATCTCTTTGGCACCTCCTCTCCATTTTGGATGGCAACCTCTCCCACTACTTCCAAAGTCTGGTAATAACATGGAACAGCATTATGAACCTGCTCTATGGTTACAAAGTGGTGTTTCCCTGACACACATTTGCAAGGGCTACATAAGATTTTTCTTGTGATCCTCACTCAGCACTACACAATCTCTTAGAGGGCTGTTATAAGAAGCAGTTTCAGGTAGTTTATTAGAGACACAAGACATTTTATCACAGCTTATCAGTATCTCAATGACCATTTAAAATTCAGCTACTGACCTGATATTCTTTCAATGCCGTAAAATAGATTTCATGGTCTGAGATAATTTTTCTAAGGGACAGATATCCCCATTACAACTCATCACACAAATTGGCAGCTTGCTATTTGCAAAAATAAATCTCAGCATAGGCATCAAGGATGAGTTCATACAGAAGCAGTCTCATCTTGTCCATGTCAAAGCCATAAGGATTTATAAGGGAAACCCTGTAATGCTGCTGTCACTAATGCTGAAAAGAGATTTTGCCACTAAGCTTAGAAAACCAGAAATCTTCAAGACATTATAATTTATTAACATCCTGTGTTGGTTGACTTACACTACAGATATTAATATGTAATTTATTTTTACAGTATGGCACACTAATTATTCATGGCACTCTCTAAACCTGTACAAATGGAAGGGCTCTCTCCCCAAGAGCTGCATCGGACTTTATGAGAGCTACAGAGATTTGAATAAATAAGGGGAAAAAGAGTAAATGCAAAAGTTCACAACATATGCTCACTAGCCAGGTATTTTTATTAAGTGTTACATTGTATCTTTCATCCCTAAAAAAACATGTACACCCATTACACTCTCGGCACAGCATCTGAAATACAGCAGGCAGTGATACTAGATTGTGCTGATAAAGCAGGGATGCCTGGCACAACAGGAGGGTTTACAGTGACTCCAGTTGTGGTGCTTTGCTTGAAAAGGGAAGTCAATTATGGGGAAAGACTGAAATTCAAGGCAAGCTAGGAGAGCAGGGTACTGATCATGCATATGCACCAGTTGTAAATTTAGCAACTGTAAAGAGGAATCAGATGTGCAGTCAAGGTACCACAGAGACAATTATGCAAATAACTTGATTTTGCAGACTGGATTTTGATATATCCTTTTAGGCTGCTATGGGCTGTATATAATTCACACTGCTTGTCTTTGAGAGCTATGCTGAAACCACTCCAATCAGCAGTACACGGGCCTACTCCTTTCAACACTGGAAATTCTATCATTGCTGTATCACTTTTGTAGTGTTCACATTCAGATTCTCAATTAGCTTGACTTGACTTCAGTGCAGCAATGCTACATTAAATGACTATTTTCTAACTCATAGATCTGGAAAATGGGGTTTAATCAATGACCATTAGACCTTGCACTCCCTTCTGGCATAAAATGCCTTCTTTCATCCAGTGTTGCTGTATTGTGGCTTTAATAAGTTCTGATTGGCATTTGGCACTGAGTTACAGGGGCATGGAGGCCTTATTAGCAGGAAAAAAATGGAAGTATTACAGAACAAAACAATTAAGTGGGACAGGATAACTCACAGCATTGTGTCAGACTGTGTCATGCTTACATTTCACTTCATGGTATTGAGTTCCCCCTATAAGTACAAGGAGGTACAGCTAACAAAGACAAAACACTTCTCTGCTTGGGAAGTTGTCCTTGAAGTTTTTTTTTTTATAATTGGATACCACATCCTAAGAGGTTCTGAGTATGTGCATTTCTCCTTGCAGTCAAAAGGCCTAGTCATAGACTTTTTACTAAACCCCCTTCAGTTTTAAAAATAGCATATGTATTAAATCTGTGCACCCCTTATCTCGCATTTAAATCTTCCCATGCTTTTTCCTCCTCTCTTGCCCCTACTAGTGAGATCTGCCTATCTCAAACAGGTTCAAGTAGGCACTGAATGGCATAAAACCTCTTATGTGCCCTGGTACTAAAAGATTCTCTCTTGAATTTCCTTCCAATGTTTTAGCATCACAGAAGAAACTGATGACCCAATTCTGTGAGATGGAGGTGCTGGAAGAGCCCTTGTCCTGAAGGTGACTAAAACAGAGCCACCACAGTTCATCCATGAGATTCTCAGCTTCCCAGCAACCATCCACACCATGCCTTTGTCTGGGTGTTGTCAGTCTCAGAAGATTAGGAACAAACGGGCAGTTTGCACAAAGCAAAGTGCCCAGGCTTGCCAGATTACTGGTGGGAAGAACCACAGTCTGTCTTCTCTAGACCATAAAGAGCTGATAGTAAGAAAATATAAACATGCATTTTTCTTCGACTTTTACTTTGAGAACAAAGATAGTCACATATTTTAAAATTTTACTTCCTTCTTCTTAGGTACATTTCAGATATGAACTATTGTGATTTGGTGGTTCATCTCAAAATTTCACAGGCTACATAAAACCATGTAGGACTGATGACAACTTCTACACTAACACAATTTTTGTTTCTTCCCCTCTTCCCCACCCTTCCCCCCGACCTGATTACTTATTGCATTTCCTCTGAGTCAGTTCAGACATAATATTGAAGAAATACTTTTAGGAAATGCTGGACGACATTTTTAGGAAGGATACAGATATTCCCTAATCCAGAAAATGGATTCAAAATTTGAAGGCAGTCTGACAATCAAAATTTACATGCTACAGCATTCAGAACAGCACTTGTGTATTCAAACCAGTTTGCTCATCTACTTAAATCCTCCCTTACCCTCTTTGATTTTTTAGGAACACTCCCTCTTTCACTAGAGTTCTGTGTTTTTCTCTGATCCCTGCATTAAGAACCATATGGCCAACCAGTCACAGACATGATTATTACCAAGTTCATAGCTAATACTTGCACAGGTGAAGAAAAAAAAAAAAATTGTTCCTTTTGCTCTTTTCTTTTCAAATCTGCCAGCAAGTGAGAAACTAATACACTAGGGTGTGCACCCATCTACGTGCTGTCTGTGAACAGTAAGACTGTAATGACATCTGGGGCTCCGTGGAGCAAGGACTTACGCTTGGAATGTTTGTCACAGAGAGCCGACGCCCTCATGTCACAGAGTCTCAGGGATCCTTTGCTGCTGCTGTAGACAAAGAGATTGCAGTGGTGGGGATGGAACTCAGAGGCTGTGATCACTTCTGTCAGGTCCTCCATGTTGGCTGGCTTTATATCTACAATGTCTGAATGGAAGTTTCATCAAGGAAAATGCAGCAGTCTGCAGGTAAACCACGACCCTTACTTGAAGGAAGCATGCAAATGTACACACATGTAATGCTTTAAAAGATAAACTCATTTGTTTGGCAGTAGTACAGTTTTAAATTTCCATACCTGGCCCACTTATACCAAACCCAAAGAGCAATACAAAACTCACAGTTTTACTGCAGATGCTATTATTATCCGTGCTGTGCAAAGACATCAAAGAAACAGTGCTGCAGGGACAAAGAATTCTCAGTTCAATTCTTCATTGGAACTAACAGAGAGCAGGTAGCTGTATCCACTGCACTTGCTATTGAAACCACTGCTCTATCCTAGATAACGCTGACTGAGAGGGAACAATGCACAGCTCAAATCTGCTCACTCCCCTAAGGATCACTGGCTTTTATGATTATGCAACTTAAGGTAAAAAATACATAAGGAAAAAGATTTTTTTAAAAAGTACTTTTTTTGCAAAGGCACGTGTGGCAAATACACAGAGGTATTTTTGCAAATAATTTTGGCTGAATATATACTAATACATTTTCCTTTTAAAAATTATGCAGTGTTAGGTTTGCTGTTTGAATACTTTAAAAGAAGTAACTGAAATGGCATTCTTAGCTTTTTATGTTAAGGACGCTCCCTATCAAAATCAGTATGAATTTCTGTGACTGAGAATCGCACACCTGAATCATTTAAGTGAACATCATCTGTAACAAAAATACATCAAATACCTAGTTTCCCAACCATGAACTTGTCAGCTGGATCACCAAAGATTACCCACGTGAAGTGTAACTCACATGGTGTCCCTCCAGCACTTGTATCTCCACTCGTACACATTACCTGCCTTAAAACCCAGGACCCACACTGAGATCATTTCTGGAGGAGAAGGCCAGTCTGTGAAAGATTGCTTACAGAGAAAAAAAACAAAAGAGTCTCATGAGAGGGCTGGAAGAAAGCAATAGAAACACAAGCACAAAATGAAAGAAGGCTATATATGTAAAGCAGTACATTTAAATAAGATTTTAAATTAAATAGGGCATTTTCACATGGCCCTCAGCAATCTGCTACAGATAAGCCATCCAAATATTAACAAACCCTTCGAACAAGAAGAGTAACATTACCCTATTTTACTGATGAGTTTGTGTGAGAAGGAATAAAGGATTTGCATAAGATCGCATGGGAAATGCATGTCAGAACAAACCCAGATCTACTGAGTCCCAGTGCAGTGCCCTAAACACAAATCATCTCAGTGCCTGGATTCCCTGAACATAAAATTTGAATCAGCTGACGTTCAAAATTTAAACATCTCAGTGGATAAGATAAATGAGAAAATCTGTTTTATTGATGGCGAGAGAAATCATATATCATGGTACTAAGCCTGTTTCTGTTCCCACTGTGACTACTTCCCAAATGGAAGACCAATCAAAGACCTTTGACTGATTTCTGTGGGAATGGGATACAGTCTATCATCACCTTTACAGTCCACACTTTGATCTTTCCCAAAACTATAGGTCTGGAACATTACAGTGAAATAGTACAAAAGATTCAGAGATAATTATCTTGATGACTATGCACACATCACACTGTTGTGGTTTTGGGTTTTTTTATTTTTTCCCCATGTGGTTTAGAAAGGAAAATATCAGCAAAACTATTAATACCTTATGACATTTAATAACAACTGGGAATGAATTAATGTTGCATTTTAACTGCACTCCTACTTGGAAATGTACTATCACATTTGCATCCATCTCCAAGGATCCATCATGATTAATCAAAGTGCAATGAATGTTAAGATGTAGAAACATTGATTTACCTCTTTTACCATCAGTAAATAATCCTGAAAATCAACAGAAAAAAAAATAACCTTTATTCAGTTATGTGTATTTGGTGACTTTGTCTCAAGAAACACCTTTAAGTAAAAGCAATTGCTTTCAGGGATTAAATTGCTTTGTGGAGTTCAGAGAAATTATGGTTACTCAATAGAAGAATTTCACCTCTCAGCAGAGAGATGAATAATTGCTGAGTGATGAGAAAGATATAAAATATAAATGGAGTATATGAAACAGCCATGGTTAGTACCATTTTTTCTGGATGCTGAAGACACTACTGATGAATCTCCTTTCATTGTGTAAAATGAATAAACCTATGCCGAATAATAAAATTAAATATTCCATCCTCCTGCCAGAAAAGCAGAAAATACTTGAAACATACTGCATTTCCAGCCATGATCTAAATCTCCACTGAGAAAGAACTCATTTGCCTATGAGGATCACAACAAAAATGAAAATTCATCATTTCACCAGATTTAGAAAAATTAAAACAGTAACACTGTATTGAAGTAAACAACCAAGGGACTAGAGAGTTGCAGATGAGATTTACCCCAAATGCATTTGTAATAATAGATGGAAAAACAGCTTTTGTTTTGACAGCTACAGAACCCAGTATATCAAAATAAGAATTTGTCACACAAAAGAACATTTTCCTCCTCTCATGATTTTTGCCATCTATTTGAAAACAATCAAGTACAGTCTGACATGTGATGTGTGGGAACTGTATTTAAACTAGCATGACATGGTAAGGGCAAGCATCTCCCAAGAGACATTTCTCATTTCTATTTTTCTATCTTCCCTTTGTGTCCTTTCTTCCTTTTAAGCACAGCATTGCAGGGCAGGAAAAAATAATAGAATTTAAAAAACTGGACCAGACAGTGTGTTTCAGAAACAGGGCCTTTGGTGAACTTGAAAAGCATGAAACAGAGGGAATCTGGAAGAAACTGATCAAATGAAAATTCCACTGCTAAAGAGAAAACTACGGTAATAGCACAAATCTGTGGTTGTCTCCTATACTACTGCCTTCCCCTGCAATCAGATCTTGAGGAGGGCTGTCTCGAGTGGGGCACTGTCCTTCTCCCCCACTGCACCCACCTCTGAAATACAATCACTCCTGACTCTTGTTGTACCACATGTGATCTGCTTCATTTTAAAGGTATGGAAAAAACACCTAGGATCAAAGGCATCTAAGACAGGAAGAACAGAGTTCAGTTCACCATTGGCAGTGTACCAGGATATAATTCTATTGTCCTAAAAAATCCAGAGCTTCTGTGCCTTAACAGGGTAGAAATTTCCCCTAAGAAAATGAAAAAGTTGCTAATATTGCTTTGACTCTCACACGTGCTTGACAAGAACAAGGCATTTTAATCCCTGCTAGATAGCTGTACCAAGGGAAATTTGAACTTGCACCTTTCCCAGTGACGGACTAGAATACATTGGCAGTCTTTTAATTCATCAACATTAAAACAAGGAATAGAAGATATATTCTTGCTTGCAAAAAACAGAACAGGTCCTTCCCTCTTAACTATTTGCTGTCTTACATAGCAGACCTGTCCTCCACTGCTTGGCTCCATGAAACAGAATAAAGCTATGAAGAGGCCAGCAGACTTTATAGATGCTCCCCACAGCAAAATGAAAATAAAAGGTCGAGTACACTTGGCAACTACAACAGTGAATGATGATGTTCTCACAGCTGGGTTAGTAGAGCTACAAGACCAGGAAAGGCAATTTTGGAAAAGGAAACAAAGCTACTCCAAGGCAATGTAACCTTAACTTTGGCTGAACATCTACATTGCTATCCCCAAACTATTCGAGAACAGAAGTATAACAAAGGAGAGTGAGCAGGGCAGGGCCTGGCTGTGAGGAGGCTTTAGGGAAAGATCTGAGGAAGGGGGAAGGGGAGAGAAGAAAAATTCTAAGAGAGGAAAGAGCATAAGGAAAGGCATGATTAACAACCTGCAATGATATGCAGTGTGAGGAATGTGATCTGAGTACACAATTCAGCGATATGGTATGTTTAGTTCTAATCCAGTATTGTGTGCTGCTGTTGTGCAGCTGATAGCAAAATGAGGATAACAGGAGGAGGAAAATTTGTTCCATTGCCTCTGGGCCAGTGATCTAACAGAAATATTCCCCTCTGGGAGAAGTCACTCCAGAAAGTTCCTTTTATTGCAGGTTACAAAGTTGACCCTAACCTTGATCCAAAATTCATATTAATCAGACTTGTCCTCTTGATCAGCTAGAATATAAATGAGCATGCCTGCTTTATGCTCATGCCAAAACATGTATAATGAGAATGTGGAAAATACATAGGGTTCCTGCTGAGCAAAAAAGGTCCCAGAATAAGTTTCCTTGTATGATAATGGAAACATAGCAGCCTCCTCAAAACAGATTAAATTCCCTTTGAAGTGAACAGAATGCATAAAGAAATAGCTGCTTTGTCTTCCTGAAACCATCAAGGAATTCTACAAGAAACTGAATTTTGTAGAGAACAAATTTGTAGCTCACAAGCTATGGCCTATAAAAGATTGAATCTTCTATCATTATTTTGGAATAATTTTTAAATGACTTGTGGGTTCACTGTAAGAAAGAAATAGTATTTATGGTCAGAAGTCTCGAGAAAAAAAAATCACTTTCCCCTGTCCCCCTTTACTCAACTGCAACTGAGGAGGAGAGGCTTTCTTTAGAAAGCCAGACAAAATTTTCCATAGTAACTTCACAAGCAAAATTAAACTCTCATCTTTCTTATTTCAATATATGCTGATATGACACTTCATTTTTATCCCTGCGTGGGACTTAGGTTTTTGCAAATTTAAGCACTTTCAAAAAATAACCTTCAGAATAACATATCTTACCAAACCTGGCTGTTCCCTGTGTTTTCCACCTGTTTGTTCAGGTTACTAATTTTGTCTGCATCTCACACCTACATTTCAGCCTAGCCCTAGAAAGATTCACTGACTAGTAGTTGAAATCAATAGCAATTCATGGAAGCTGCCAGGGCTTCAGTTTAGAGTAATTGATTACTGTGGTCCTGCTGAGGCTCTACACTTTCAATATATGCATTTCTCTGAGTGGTTTTCCCTGTTAGTCATTTAGTGCACACTATTTTCATTACAAGGAGGGAACTGGGATGCCTACCAACCAAGCTCTAGCAGTTTTACACTTCCTACATGATGGTTATATCATTCCTGCATCATGTGACAGTTAAGAAAACGAATTCCAAATGGCTCCCATTTTCTTCCAGGCTGGGTACATAAGGCCTCAGTGTGCTTGACAACATCATGATGTGACTGCATCAGTCTTATTATCAATGAAAGAAGCAAGCCCTAACTTCTCAATAGCCATCAAGTCCTTCCCTCCCATTTCTTATAGATACACTGTGTGTTTTCACCGTTGAATGACAATTCTACAAGAGGCATAACTTGACAGTATGGACAGCTCTGGATAGGGTCCAGCTTCTCAGACTCTGTATTTCAGGCCTGTTGTCCAAGAGTCAAGGGGGTCCTGAAATGAACTGTCAATAGGTTAACAGATGTGACCTTTTCTTCAAATTCCAGAGTTTTACCTTAGGCAAAGAGTATTTATATTCCAAGTACTCCTAATAGCCATAGCGTCAATGTTTTCCACTGCGTGGCATTTGCCCAGTGCTCCACTAAAAGCATGTACTACATGGGTTTTATTAGAAGCCCAGAGAGTTGCAATTACATTTTCTGCATAATTTGATTCTTCTGGACCACAAAAGCAGGAACTGCATAAGTGTCTGCTCGTCCCAGCTGCCTTGAACCTAATACGTGTTAATGCAAGGCATTGGTCCATACCAGGTTGTACAGTGTCTGCCCAATTCTACATTTAACTCCATGGTATTTATAACAGTGATTCTTCAGACATCATACTGGAGTTGGGAACTTTGGCAACAGTCTAACACTGGTGGTGATTTGCTGAAAATACCAACTTAAATGACTTGATTTTGATTGGAAATAAAATGTCTTTGTCGAAAGCTGTCTGACAGTGCCATTACTGCCAGTACAAAGGCTTCTGTAGTTTTCCTCATATGAGGATTATGAGATACAGAAAGAGTAAAAACCACTATGGGGCCTGTTAGCTCTATGTGGAAGGTCAAACCATAGCCAATTATGGTAGGTGCTGTGCAAACACAAAGGGATTGCTCACAATATAAAGAACAC
This sequence comes from Brachypodius melanocephalos, assembly GCA_013398615.1. Taxonomy (NCBI): domain Eukaryota; kingdom Metazoa; phylum Chordata; class Aves; order Passeriformes; family Pycnonotidae; genus Brachypodius; species Brachypodius melanocephalos. The sequence continues at coordinate 9,731,274 of VZSR01003371.1, read as the reverse complement.
GTACAAAGAGCATACAAAGAAGAGATTAAGTAATGTTAACACAGTTCTGTGGACTTCTGAGGTTTCTTAAATCAAGAATTATAGGCTAAGCTAGATGACAAAGAGCTGTTAGTAGAAGAAGGAAAGTCATGGCCACAGCTAAAAGGCTGCAGTAGCAATAAACTTTCCATCTATTCAGCTAGAACTAGCCACAAAAGAGAATTTGGCCATGTTAGCTAAACAAGAGGTTGAGACTCATTCCAGAGACAGTATGATATATTCAGTACATCCTCCTCTATTATTGGCTGTGCACATTTTTACAGTGTGTGTAGTAAGAGCTCTGCATGCTGGAATGATGTTCCTTGGGCAATGGCCTCACATTTATCCTCAGCACACCAGTGTAAGTACAAGATGGCTTGTGACTCCTCACAGTCTAGTACATAATGCTCCAGAGTTATGCCTGATTTTGCTTTCTATTTCTGCCTTCTAACACTGTAACACTTACAACACATGAGGAGCACAAAGGTGAATGCTCAGACTCTTTCTATGCGTTTAGGAACCAAGATGTTACTGATTTATCTGACAGTGATAGAAATCAAAGTGCCCCAGGGTGATGGGACAAGAGTTGTTCAAGAACATAATCTAAGTATCAAACTTTTGAGCCAAAGCTGAAACTTCTGGAATTTCTGTCTCAAGTTTCATTTGGAACTGGAGATACATGACAAGAAATTCAAAGTAGTATTGGAAACGTTTTCCATTCATTAGGTTTAAAGCAAAGTAGAGTCAGTATCAGTGCTGATGTTTTACAGAAAATGAAACTGAGGTAGGAAGTGGCAAAGGCTTGGCAAAGGTTAATTTAACAGCCAGCAAGACTGAATTCTGATCTAGTGGTGTGTCTCCTCCCTACCTGCAGCTGTCCAGCTATGGGAGTATTCACTCCATTCTCTTCTTGATTAATTGGTTTTGAGAGGTTATTATTATTCTCATAATTACATTTGTCTTTTGTAACTTTCTCCCAGAATGCACACTGGTCTAAAAACTCATTCTGAACTTGAGAGATCTCATTCTGATCTTTGCAACATCAGAATTATTTTGCATTCCTATTATCTTGGTAGGATAAAAAGAAACAGCAGCAAGAAAGCTCCGAACCTCCATCACACAAATATTACTTGAAAAAAAGAACCAACATCTTTTATATGTACTTAGTAAAATTTCAGGAAATTGCTTTTACTGCCATAAATTCAGTAAACATCAGACTTTGCGGTATGAAAGTTGCAGAAAAACAACCCTACTATAAAAGAGAAACTGCCTATGGAGTAGCTGCAACATTTGACTAAGTGTTGAAAGCAGAGAATTGTAGAGTAGCACTGCTAGGAAGAAGACAATTTTAAATTGCGCAGATCACATCCAAACTTTATCACAGAGAGGCCTGTTCATACACATTGCAACCAATGATTTACTTAGAGAATAATGAATTTAGAAGTAGATACTAGAAAACTTTAATTTATTTAGGAACAGAATTTTTGGCTTGTTTTTTCGAATGGAATGCCTACATTTTCAGCTGTAGACACAGTCACATGCCTGCTTTAGCAACAACCATATGCGGATTGAAATTTTCAAGAGCAAAGACATCATTATCTGCATATACACAGCTGAAAGAAAAGTGAAGTGGATGAATCAACAGAGGAAGACCTGAATTTGTAAATGCACACCTGGAGTCACTCAGTCACTGAAAGATTGCAAAGTCATATTTAGTTCATATATTTGCATATGAATTGATTATGATTTGTCTGAAATGACTGTGGCATGCTTAATGTTACACTTGGAACACAAATACCAGAAGAGCCTCAGGTCTGTATAAATTATTAATAGAGGAGCCCTATTAAGTCCCCCAGCTGAGCTTCTGTTAGGCAGTGCTGTTCTACGTGGTATGGTTAAGTGGCATCATGTACCACACACTGGCAAAGGTTCCAAGAAAAGAGTGATTCAACATTAATAAGGCAAGGATAATTTATAAACAAAAGCAATATAATCTCATAATTGACAAACCTTTCCTGAAATATATTAGATGCTTAACAGAAAACTGAGATGGATCTGATTAGTTTACTGAATAGAGTACCTGTTAGTGCAGAGAAATATGACCTATAAAATTCCCCAAACTCCGTCTTAAAATAGTCACAGATTTTTTTCCCACATAACTTGAAAATAGGAGATTTTTTTTTTTTTCAAATGAATAACCTATATGCTAACACATAATTCCTATCAAGAAATTTCTTCTTGGTAATTACTAAAATCCCATGCAGCTGAGGAAGATCTGTCTCTTAAATAAAAGCAGACACAGAAATTCCAGCTGGAGGGTATAGACTCTTCAGAGCATTTTGGTGGCTATTTTTCTTTCACAATATACAACTTATTCTTTCATATACATTTCAGAAAACCCAAATACAGTAGTATTTGTACAGCACTAGACTGGAGTAATTCCATATTTTTATTGATTTTTCAATTTGAGTCACAAATGATACATTTCTGCAAACTTTAGCTAGCTGGAAGTGTCTTTCAGAGCATAAAGCTCTCTCCTTCCCTGCATGCTTGTTATGGAAATAGTGAAATAAAACTATCTTCAAAAATAGCCAGATACTTCTGAAAAATAGCTGCTTTAAAAACACTAATAAAACTTACATTCAGATCACCTATACACATTACATGAGATACATGGATAAAATCTTGTGGCAGGACTTATTATCTGGTTGCTTAATTCACTTGAAAGGATTTTCAAAAATGTCCATCAGCGTGCAGTATGACAACAGTCAAAGTAGACTTACTCTTAAAACTGGTGCTATAACTTTGTGAAAGTTAACATGACCTTTATTTACAGAGCATTTGTATTCCAAAGGTGCAAACTACTGCAATTTCACGTGCAGTCCTTACCAATGTGCATTATGACAACACAAAATAAGGTAAATTAATGAGAGCGTCCCAGCTCTTTTAATAATGAGAAAAGCTTCCAGGGTCTCAGGTTCTGACAGCTCACACAGAACACACAGGTACAGACTTCAAGCTTGACACAGTATCTGAGACGACCACATGAGCATTTTTGTGACATCTGTCTTTGTGTGAGTACTCTCCAAGCTAAAGATTTTTTAGCTAATGAGCAAAGCAAGTTATATTTTCTTCTTTTTTTATGTTAATACTCTGAGAAAGATTGTGCTTTGCAAGGTTAATTTCAAGTCCAAACTCGCATGGGAATTAGAATAATTAGACTCATTTAAGAGAATTCTCCCCTCTGGCAGAGCTGATTAAATTATTTATACATTATCTTTTCATATAATTGTACCTAAAACTGTGTAAATGGGGATTTTTGTCTAACTTTCAATAAATTCATAATACACGTTTTTCAAGTTGGATACACCCACTGCACCTGTGACAACAGAGAATGGCTGATTTTCAAAATGCTTCAATGAGAAATTAATCCAGAGGGAAACAGAAGCATGCAATTTAAAAGCTTCCACAATGACAATACACTGATTAAAACTCATCAGCTGAAGAAATAAAATTAGTAAGACAATAAATCTTGGACTGAATCCTGTTACCCATTTCCACAGGAATAACTTCATTGACTGCAGTCACATTACTCTAAAATATGAGTGCTACTTAGATGAGGATCAGTTCCATGATGTGACCCTTTATCTGTAATTAAATATTCTTTGACAAAGTTCCCAAGTCCCTCTCTGCTAAGGATCTCAGATTCTGGATAACACCTGAAATTACTTTGGTGACAAAGGAAATCCGGTGGTTGATGCTAACATTCATTTCAGCTCTATTAAGTGCTCCTTCTCTCTTCCACACCAATAAACTTGAGGAAGGTTGAGATAATGATATTTTAAAGGGCGTACCTGATACAAAATAGTAACTTGTTTGCTGCTGTGCCTATTAAATCAGAAAGCAATTGGCTCTTTGGAGATTTGTGAAAAGACATCTTTGCACCTACTGTAAAATTGTAAATATCTCCTAGAGTCACATTGCCTAGAACACTCTACAAACACATGAATTCAGTGAAATCCCAGTTGTGATCTTTAATGCACTATTAAGGAATCCTGAAATGGTATTTACAGGCTCAGAATTTCACACTATTCTTTATCCTTTGCTACATACAATCCCAATTTTCTTTTTACAATTTACTATACATTTTCAAAAAGCAAGACTATTCTAATGCCTCAGGCTATGTTTTTCCTTACCTCTGCAGAAATGAAATCATAGGTATGGGTGTCTATCTGGGGACAACTATGTTAGAGAAGACAGAGGGCTGGATGAAGAAATCCATTAAAAGAATAATGTAATCACATACTTCAAGTTGTGTGTGGACAGGAGTGATAAGTAAGAAAATTATGTATTCTGATTAACAAATTAATATTTCTATTAAACAATAAATATACAGTGCAGTAATTATCCCAAGGCTATAGCTATGCTCAAATCACCTTAAATTAACTTCTTTAAAAGCAACTGCAGAAAAAGGAAGAGACTGGTCACTGCCAAGTATGCAAAGACCTCAGCTGTAATTCGTTTTTCACAGCCAGATTCAACTCTTCCAATTTATTTATTTTGGAGGATGACTAGATAGGGAATATTTCCATAATGCTGTCCCATGCACTGATGACACTGGTATCATACAATCCAGTCATGCACTGTTTGCTTTAGCTGCAACACACATTTCAGCTGCATGGCCAGGAGGATCTCACTCAGGGATTCAGTGCTAAGACACTGCTTAACTAGCTCTGATATTGCTCCCCTGGCTATCAGTCATGCTCTGTCATCCAATTCTCTCTGACTGGCTGACAGTCAAATTCCTAAGATAGGAGTCAATTTAAGGTAATCAGAATAGTTAAAAGCAATTGCTTCTGACAGGGATCATGAAGTGTCCTCTGGCAAGAAGCAAAACCAAACAAAATATTGAAAGGCCCCTTCTGCAGGTTCAGTCATGGTTTTCAGAGCTCCCTAAATCTGAACTCGCAGATGCTTAAGAGATCTCCTAAAAAATGCTGAGACTTCTCTGTACTTTTTGAGAACAAATAATCTGCAAGGTTTTTATAGTGCTCCCTCACACAGCCTTACTGCTATAATTATTATCTAGCATTTGAATTACACAGCTACTTATAAAGACTGAAGTTTTCACAAGCTCACATATAAACATGCAACTGTTCTTACTCTGAAAAGCTTAAAAGTTGTACTCAATTATGATATTCTAAATAATGATGACCACATCAGAAATAATATTGTATCTGAACTGGATGTCGTTTTACCTCAACAGAAGCAGAAGACAATTGAATGCCTTTTTTAGAAGCTCTATGTTAGTGCCTCCTAGATAAAGTCATTTAAGTGATCCTAGAAATGCAGTTCTCTCTTGGCAATTTGCACTGGGGACACACAGAGTTTTTGTTACAAATGAGTCTATTGAGAGTTCATGAAAGGCTCCGTTTACTATTGGGATTCCATGCAGTTCAGAGAAGATGACAACTTACAGTTACACAAACTATTTACCTATTACCATTACCTATTTACTAATTTAAATCCCTTGACTGACATTAAAAACATTTCTTGTGTGATTTTAATAAAAGAATCCTGACTGCATTTTTCCTAACATGCAGCCAAAACCACACACCAAGGACGTATCTAGAGGGACAAGCTCAAGAAACGAGCCCAAGAGGATTCACGAGGTTTAACAGCACCAAGTACAAGGGGCTGCACCTGGGTCAGGGCAAGCCCTATCAACACAGGCTGGGGGATGATGGCACCAAGAGCAGCCCTGCCCAGAAGGGCTTGGGGATGCTGCTGGATGAGAGGCTGGGTGCACTCACAGCCCAGACACCAACCGTGCCCTGCACTGCACCCATGGCAGTGTGGGCAGCAGGTACAGGGAGGGGATTCTGCCCCTCTGCTCCACTCTGGTGAGACTCCACCTGGAGTGCTGTGTCCAGCTCTGGAGATGATCTGAGCTGCTTATACTTTCTGCTTACTCAACTAAAAGAATCTTTCCAGAAATACGGGGCTATTTTTTCATGATTTCAGGAATTCCCTTAAGTACCCTTAACACCATTATATCTATACAGCATTTTGTTGTGGTCCCAACAGCAGCACTTTATGGAGCTTTATGTAGGAGTTTGTTCCTATCCTAAGCCTCAGTATATGATTTATGGTCTGTTACTCTTCATACATTCCTTTGCTGACAGAGAAATAATAAGCATTAGGAATAAAACCTATATAACAACTACAGCACCTGCTGCTAATCCATTAATTACATCTTAGCAAAAGTTATTACTGAACTACATCAGTGTAAATGATCCTCAAGTTACCAAGTGATTTGGTATCTAGTTTCATAAGCAATTTCAAAATAATTTATTTTCAGTAAGCTGAAAAGATCTCAAACCCAAAAGTTAATAGGCAAAGTCAATGGAACCTGCCATTTTGCAGAATTTTGAGAATCAGCTCACTTTAAAACAACCTTTTAAATCTTTGAAATAGATCTTAAATTGTTGCTAAATGGGTAGCAATGAATTTCCCTCTACTATAGTAATTTTTCTCAGGAAAAATTTTTCCATTAGTTCAAATAAGAGCATAGATAACATAATGCTTTAAGATAACATAAATGAAAAATTCTTGGGAAAGACAAGGGTTTACAAGGCTTAAGGACTACAAGTCAAATATTAAAATCTTTGGGTTTGTCACTGTCAACTCTTAATAGAAGACTCTTTTACTTTTTACTAGAGAGACAGTATTCTGTTCTGAAAAAGTGGAGTCTAGCAAGGGAATCCCATCAACCCGGAATCTAATCAGCTCATTAAAACAGCTTTTCCCCAACTCAGTTGTTCAGGAGTGTTTTAATGAGAAAGGCAAAGCAATAATTTCTCAAGAGTTAGAATAAGCAAGCTCTCCAAACCATGGGATCAGTGTACATGGCACCTCTGCAATCCTCTAACTTACAGACCAGACTTTAGCTTTGCAGGCATCTTCCTTCTTCTTTACCAGAGAGAGAGACACAATGCATGTGGGAGAGGGAGAGACTCTAGGAAGTAAAGAACAAAAGAAGAACATGAATTTCAGGAAAAGCTACTCAAACATTGCTGGTAGCATCTCAGCTGGAGTATGACTCCACGGTAGAACGTTCACCTTTTAAATACCTGATTGACACACTCTTCTTGACAGAATAGGAAGTGCTAACACGGATTACACAGAGCTCTCAAAAGAGAAATAAGGTCTGCCATCTCCCAAACGGAAGGTGTGTTCTGTAGGAAACACAGTGCTGTAGGTGGGGGTGGCTGCAGTTTCTCACCCAGTACAGACGTGCTTCTGAGAGCACAGAAAATGCATCCTTGTGCACACAGCTTGTGCACACTCATCCTGGATCAGGCACTTTTATACAAACAGCCTTTCCCACTCGAGGGTACACACTTCCTCCACAAATAACAAGACAATACTGCAGATCTTCTTTCAGTTTAGCTTTCACATACTAACACTGAGCATACTGAGCACTCTGTATTTGTTCTATATACGCACTACAGTCAGATGCACAGTGGGCTGCCACAAACTTGGTCTCCATCAACGTACCATGTTATTTTGGGTTTTCCATTTTTTCCTGTTGTTTACTTCTTAAGTAAATTCATTTTCCCAAGATATGGTGCCTAACAAACTGTCTATCCAAGATATGCCTCAAATACCAGAATACATTAGACTACAAGAAGGCCCTATGGTGATTTGCTAATTAGCTTAACCCTTTTGGGACACAGAAGAGGGAATTTTTTATTAAAACAGGATAACCCTGGACTATATTGATCTGACTGAGAAATGAGTATTTTAGTCAAGATGAGTCTCAAGATGAGCACATGCTGGAAACAGCGATGTTGTTTCCATAGCAATGCCATGACAGCCTCTAGAGTGAAATAGTGTGCTACCAGGAAATGAAGGGAGTTCAAGTGCTATGAGCTACACAGTTCTGTGAGCAATCCAAATACATTCTCATAAAGAATATTTAGTGCAGCTAGATAGTCCAAAGATTGCTGCTAATGGGAAGTGAGCCTTATCAGTATGCTCGTGGCAGTCCTTTTTTCTCATTCACTTCACCCAAGACAACTATCTAAAGGCTTAAACTATGGGCAACCCTGCTAAACCATTTCAGACCAAACATTAACAAATACAGCAACCCTTACTTATTTTACAGTGCAGAATATCATCCATAATTAAGGTCACTGACTCTTGCTCTCCATAACACAACCAAACACATTAAACCTTTAACTGAAAAATCCTAGTGTGTGCAATTATTTACCAGGCTAACCTTCCCCCTTCCTTTTCTCTTATCTCCACCTCTCCCATGCCTCCTCCTGCCCAAACAATACTGAGCAGATCTGACTGCAAGTGGGAAGCAATGTACAGAAGGCCTGCATACCCCTCATTAAAATTTAGATAGGCATAGCATAAACTCACTTGTCTGCTTTTCACCCCAGTTAGTGCTTACACTAACACAAAGGCAAACCAGAAAAGCACTAGTTGTATTTTATCTGCCTAAGACTTTACCTAAGTAAATATTCTGTTCAAATTCTGCAAAGCTGATTTAAAATCTTACAGAAAGAGAATTAATTTAAGATCTCCATTGCTCTGTATTTTCAAAAAAATGAAAATTTATCAGTGATTTGTAAAACTGCTAAAACAACGGTTATAACCAAACTGTTCGAAATTAAATTCTACAGAGTAAAGTATTTTCCTTGTAAAATACCCAAACACACTGCTGCTGATTCATTCTCCAGCATTTCCCATGCAGTTTGCAATGATATTCAGACATGAATTGAATGTCCAGAAACTCTACCACTATATTTGTTGTTTGTGTCATTGTCACAACCAGCCTCTTGGGTAAACAGATTGTAGGTCATTGTATGTAGCAGTGCTGCCTCTGAGGGAAAATAGAAAGACAAATACTCTTCCCTGCCAGATTCTTCATTAACAAAATTCTCTTCAAAGCAAAATCTTTTCTATTTATTGTTTTAAACGTGCATTTCAGGGAGTCAAGCCTTGAATGTAAACCAGCAAGATGCTTCATTTCCCTTTTGCATTCAGTAAAAAGATGTGAAACAAGCACTTTTAAAACAGCTTCAGCCTCTTCCTGCCTATCCCCATAAATGTGTTACAGAAGGCACCAAGCCCAGCAACATTCATTTATAATTTAAACTGTTTGCTTAGCAGAATTTTTTCACCTTAATATGTCTAGTCTTAATTGCAACTGGCACACCCACTGATTTTACCAGAAACTCATCTACTTCCAGGAGATTTTTATGTCAGTTGTTTTTCTGTGGGACAGATAAGCAGTTTCAGGGAGAGATGTGGTTATCCAAGGAAAAATACATCCCTGCAATTTTACAAGATGTACAGGGCTCTATATGGACAGAAAGATATCTGTCAGGAGACTGATGCAAGCTGAACTTATCATCCCCTTCTTCCAGTTATCATGGTCTCCCAGTTAATTCCCCAATGTGAGCAATATTCTGTAACCATCTCACCTTCCCTTGGAATATCTATGTCAAAATTCCTGTTTATCAAAGAATTAGGTAAAAATAATCTGCATAATGACTGTTTTTGACAACTGAATACAGACAGGTACAGCTTATATTGTCTGAAACTGTAGTGGGTACAGCCTCTTTAACTCAGCGTACTCTCTTGAATACAGACAGGTACCCAGCCACAAAAGTCAACCTGCTGCCACCATGGGCACCTTAGCAGAAACATTTTGCCTCTAGAATTGATTAACTCATTACTTAGTATCATCTCCTATCACTGCCTGAACTCTCTCATGACAGTGCTCACAGATTTTCGTCCAAGTGTAAAAGAAGCAGCAGTATCTGTATCCCAACCCAAGACAGAAATCCAAATATCCCAAAGCCACGGTCTCAGACACAGGAAAGGTTTCCTATCCTAAAACTCAAAAACACACTCCTAATTTCCCTCTCATCATCGTTCTTAGGACACATACTCAGAAAATGAGTGTGTCATTACAAACTTCATCATATTTTAAGAGCTAAAGCAATGAATCAATCAGAAACCTTCAAACACATTTTATCAGTTAATACTCAACCACGGGAGTGGGCTAATGCTTGAACCGAGTCCATACAGCTATTCATTTATGGCTGGTATTTCTGTCAATAAGCTTTTAAGTGTGGCAAATGACACTAAAAATTCATGTTGTCCTCATGAACTATAATAACAACTATTTACTTGTTTTTTGAAACTTTTCAGGAACATTTGTCTTGGCAATCCATGGATTATAAAATAACTTTAATACAATAAAAGGCACTGGCAAAGGCAAAGCCGTATCTTGCATAAGCATTCTGGAAGGTGATCTGGTAATCATACACAGGTGTACAGAGATTGCTGTGCTTGGTCTGACCCACTGCTCTGCCTTAAAAGAGGACAGACAGTAGAGGAGAACACACAGTAGAGTCACATGTAAAAGTGTCCAGGACAGAGAGAAGTCTGGAGGGTGAAGCTGCTGTGAGGAGGACACTGTCAGAGCCACACTGCTACTCCAAATAGGTGTGCTGCCAAATAATCTTGATCTGTCTAACTCAAGAATGGAAGTACAGTTGCTTGGATGTCATAGCAGACATAGCTAGACTTCAAAGTACCACACATAAATTGTTCCTAAATAAACAGTCATATTAAAGGGGGCCCCTTTTAAGTTTGTTTAACCTACACAAGTGAAGGACAGAAAAACAGTATGAGTTTGGAAACAAATTGAGGAGATATTCACTACAATCCCCAGGGTAAGGGCACTTGTCACTTGACCCTGCAAAGGTAATTCTTTAAGGACATTGAGGGTCGTTTGATTTAAAGATCATTGTTTCCTGTGACATTAGCAAAGTATGGGTTAAGTTTCAAAGATGACCTGGCCCACAAAGGAAGAAATACAATCACTAGAGACAGGGAGAACAGCCCATCACATTGGTGCCTTCTCTGAGGAAATCTTCCCCAACAGGACAACTTCACTTTGACATCTGACAGCCCCTCATACAAACCCACAGAAATATATTCTTCTACCTCCTTTTGATACACTCAAAAAGAAATCGCCAAAGGAACACAACATTCTGACCTGGCCTCATAACCTATTTCTCTTCTTATCAGTCTATTTATGTTCTGCAAAACACAGAGAATCACTTTTCTTGGCTACATTCTCTTTTGCTCCCCCTCCAAGGCACTCTGTTGTAGTGCAAGGGGCAGCCTCACAGATGGCCAGAATGACTCCACAATGGAGTTTTCAGGATAATACCAGCACCTGAAACATCAATGCCTGAATTAACCACACACAAATCACCCAAAGCAGCTGAGCATCACCCCCAAACTGTGTACATCTCAGGCATTAGGGTTCTGGGAAGCAGGATGATGGAGAATGAGGGGCGGGGCAGGGTAAGCACTGACCTTGCAGCCAAACAAGGTGTAGTATCTCAGCATGAAATGTCTTCAGGATGTAACAGTACAGAGTATTCTAGTCAGATGCCATAGTCATAGTTACCATTCAGCTGGCATCTGTTTCCTATTTAAATGTCTTTAACCAACACTGTTATTTTTCATATAAAATTTCCTGATTTTTCAATCTCTTAGCTGTCTCTTACAATATCTCAGCATTTTCTGTTACATATACTGCGGGGATTCTTGTAATAAAAGGTATATTTTAAATCCCACAGAAAAATATTTTAAAATAGCTCTCTTAAGCCCTACTAATAATATGAACACTGAGCAAGGAATCACAATAAAGGATACTGAAGCTCCTGTCTGTGATAGCTAAATGCCAGAGGTTAATCCTGAGATCATCCGCTGACATGTACGTCTCACAGTCACTGTTGACGGATATTGAGTTGACGTGATAGGTGTGACCATTAGCAAAGATTCTCCTGGGAGTGACTTCTACCATCAAATCCATGGGCTTCAATACAGGCACCTGCCAAAAAAGAAACCAAAACACAAACCAGAAGGAGAGTAAGACTTGAAATACTGTTTTGCTAGGATGATGAGAATTCCAATAGAGAGAAAGCATTCAAAGACTGCTTGCACACAAGCTGAACTTCCCCATGGATTAACTGCTGGGCAAGGCCTCCCTTTCCAAGGAGGAAGGGAGAAACAAGGGAGGCAGGTAAAATGATGGAAAGCCTGGATTGTGGGAAGGGAGGGACTCAGCTGCCACAGAACAGGTCTGTCCTACTGCAGGAGCTACTGTCCCACATGCGTGGTAGGCTCTAGCAAGCAGTGAAGCACTCATACTTTGCTTTTGCTAAATGGTTTGCCACTGGCTGTAAATCACTTCACTGTATTTGTTTTGCTACTTGCTGTTTCTCTTTCAAAAAACTCAAGTGGTGAAAACATAATAAACAAAGGCTTGCAAAACAAAGCCAACATGACATACTGTACATACACATGTACCCCTGAAAAGCCAATATCACAGATTATCACTTGTCAATGTGCCCTCATTATTTCCCTGTGTGTCACTTCAAAGTCATGCTTCAATAAATAGACACTCAATTTATTCCCTATCAATAAAGCATTAAACACTGTAAAGCTGTGGTCCATGACTGGAACTATTCAATGTTGTTGAACACTCATCAGAAACAATCTATCATACAACAATCCACAAGGTAGTTTAAAGAGGAACACAGAGTAATTAAACATTTGAGTTTCACTTTCTACCAAAGGAACAAAACCCAACCTTTGAATTACAGAATCACAGAATGTGTCAAGTTGGAAGGGACCCACAAGGATCACAGAGCTCAACTTCCGTCCTGAACAGCACCATCACCAAGAGTCACACCCTGTGCCTAGAGAGCAGTGTCCCAACATTCCTTGAACCCTGCCAGGCGTGGTGCTGTGAGCACTTCCCTGGAGAGCCTGTTCCAGTGCCCAACCACCCTCTGGGTGAAGGACTAACATCCAGTCTAAACCTCCCTGACACACCTTCAGGCCATTCCCTGGGGTCCTGTCACTGTCACCCCAGAGAACAGATCAGGGCCTGCCCCCTGCCTTCTCCTCAAGAGATGCTGAATTCTCAGACTACAGGCAATCTGGAATAGTTTTGTTTGCCTAATCATACAGAATAGATAAATATTCCATTAATGTAGTCATATTTATATTTTGGAAGCTTTTTCTCCCAACAGACAATGCTGGCTTGTTTTGTTTTCACTAATAGAGACATACTAGTGTTTATACAACACAGCCTTCCAATTCTAACCTTCAGCCACTTCCTCTGCCAAAACACCTGGAGTGAATTCAGCCAAAAAAGTCATGTGGACAACGGGTCTCCAAGAAAAAAGTGACAGGAGAAAAGGAAACGGCTTTAAGTTGCATTGGGGAGGTTTTTATATTATGATTAGATTAAATTGGTTATTATATTATAATTGACTATTAGGAAAGATTTATTCACCTTACTTTTTGTCAACCACTGGAAGGGGCTGTCCAGGGAAGTGGTTGAGTCAGCATACCTGGAGGTATTTAAAAGATTTAAAGTGGCACCTGGGGACTGGTTTATTGAATACAGCAGCGCTGGAATCATGGTTGAAATTGATGATCCTAATGGTCTTTTCCAAACTAAACAATTCTATGATCACATATGCTTGTGTGAGTTCCATGACTGCATCTTTTCAGCAATGCAGCATCTCAGGTTTACCAGAGCACAGACTACTGAAAATTCCACTCTTAAAATAATTTTTTATAAAACTGAAAAAAAGATGAAACTGAAAATTGGTGTACTGCCTTAAACACAGCTGCTCTGAATGTGGCAAGAACCTGTTCAAAATTAATTACAAGTAAAATGTTTCCAGCACAAGAGGTTAAAGAACCTTTTATGAAAGCACATTGAGTCACAATAAGAAAGTTTTATCAGGAAAAATAAAACCAACATGAACTCTCAAAAATACTTATTTTAGTCAGTATATCTTAAAGTATTTGTGACTTGCAAATAGGTGGCAGATTCAATACAGTTATCAGTCAGCTAAAGCTTCAGTTAGACTGATCATAGAAATGCTTAGCATTAGGTACATATTTAAATCTTTTACTGACTTAGCACTACCTTTTTCAGAAATAACTGAGTTTTGGACATGGACAGAAGCTTACCTGCAGTGATGTTACTGTAGAAAGATCTTTAAGCTTTCCTTCTTCATCTTTTAAGTTGTACCCCTCTGGTCTCTTATCTCTTTCAGTAATTTTCCACAATTTGATTGTTTTATCTTTAAAAGAAAAGACAAGCAACTGTCACCTTAGGAATTCTGAATGCAGTTACTCACCTTTCACAATATATCCCTTAAAGAAGTTTTTTACACCTTGGTTTAGACAAGTCCTGTGCCAAAATAGTCTAGGTCACTTCATTCTGCACATCCAGAAAATGTTGCCAACAGACAAAATACTCATAAAGCACATCCCAGATCTTGACACCAAGTCAGGAGTTCCTGGCAGCTGACAGACTGTGTGGAGCATGTAGGGCACATGCTGCTCATTGTATCCAACCTGGCAGGCTGCAGGTGGAACAAACCCAAACTACTCGATGATCCCTGCTGAAGCTCAGTTAACAATTTGACTTGGCAAGGAAATAACCTCAACATTAACACCAGTCTGGCATTAATGCCAGTTTGCTAGGTTACTTATAAACAGCACAAGAACAGTATGGAGTACACAGCCAGACCCAAGACCCCTTCCTGGCCCACTGTGGGAATGGGCAGTGGTGCATTGGTGTAACATCAGGAGCTCCTGCAAATGAAAGGCTGTGTAAAAAACAAGGCATTTCTCCCTCCTAAAGGAAAGCAGCTGAGAAGAAACTGAGGAAAAAAAACCAAACCAACCAAACTGAGAAATGTGTTGTGATGGTAAGAGACCTAAGTAAGGAGAAAAATGTATTAATATTGCAAGGAATAGAATAAAATCTAGACTCTCCCTTTCTCATGCTGGGTGAAGCACATGATGAGAGAGTAATGGTGTCTCTCAGTTAGCAAGGAGCCTCTGAAACCAACAAACACATTTTAAACTTTTTGCACTGCTTTGTCTTTGGGGGGTTTTTTGTACAAGCTGAATCAGCTAATGGTGATTGTCCACTCCCACTGTGGTTGTGCTCCTAACCTGCCAACCCTAACGCTTCCTAGACTGAAAAATCAATGCCAACTCCTCTGAAAAAAATCTGTCCCTGAGATTCTAATGGTTGTTTCGCTCATCTGCTCGTGCAGGAGCAAAAGTCTTCCCAAAGCTTCTGCTCCTCCGCTGCCAGCACAGATTCATTAACTTCAGTTCCTGCATCACTTCCGATTTCATCCCACTTTCTTCCTTTACCTTTCTTTCCCTAAATACACAGCCAAACATAATAATTTCTCCAGTGTGACTGCTCCAAATACTACTCTCAAATGCTAGTACAAATCACTTTAAAGACAGGATATACAAAAAATACGAATTGATTTACATTTCTATAGCAACTTTTAACTTTGAACTTTCTTTGTTTCAAAATGAATTCTTCCATTACTCATTTTTTATTATTATGTATCTCTTAATGATATTGATATGCTAATATACAAGCAAATAAAAAATCACAATACAATTACAGTCAATCTACAGAACAAAAGGTTGGTTCAATCTGTAACTAAAAAGCTCCTTTTAAATATTCAATAAATTTCATTTGTATTGTACATCATGTTAATTAATTACTAAAAATACACATAGGTCATGTCATGCCCTTGGATATTTTATTACATGTAAATAGTGCATTCCTGCTGATCTAGTAAAAAAATTATAAATACAGCAATTGTAAGATGAATTATAAGAAAAAACACAAACAATTTTCCATTGCTATTAATAAAGCCACCTCTTTTCTGAGTGAAAACTGCTTTGTTAGCAGGTAAGGTTATAATGTATTGATTTTCTTCTCCTTTATCCACCTCTGGACTTTAAACACTCCTTAGAAGTTTTAAATATGCTTATATTTTGCAAAATATAGAAAAAATAGGAATATCTCTCTGAGGTTAAGCATTCAGTCTCAAGGGTGTTTTGAAGTTAAAATTAATTAATGTCTGGTAAGCAGTCTGAAATCCTCAGGTGAAAGAATCTGTATGGGCCAAATTCTGATCTACTTTATGCAGCTCACACTGAGAGTGGCCCAAATATACTCTGGTACAGAAGATACCAATGAATCATAATAAGTTATTATTATACTGCAAAACCATTTTGCACGTTTCACAGTGCAAACTACAAATTTGCTAACTGGAAGCACTGTAAACCCACAGTGGGATTTGAAAGCCTTGGTGATTTCCTTCTGTCTCCATTAATTAAGATGCCACAATCAAAGCTTAGCTGATTATTTGTTGATAACATGAACTGGAAAGGAACCAAGATCACCTTTGAGAGAGGTGACCTGTGCAGAAACAACTCCAGACAAAAGTCCTCCTTAGAATGACAGAAACAGATTTGGGCAGGTGCAGACCTACCAAGTCTCATAGATTGAGGGTTTAGACCTATTTAAATTTAGATTTAGACCGATTCTCCCCTCATGTTCCTGAACAGCAGATGCCCCTTCCAGCACATTCAGTGGGCACTGTCCACCTGAACATGTGAAAAGGATGCTGTTTCACAGTTCTCATTTTTCTGGAAAAAACCATGCATTAGGTCCTAAATTACCAGAGAGCAAAATATCAAAAATTGCATTAAAATAGCAGGCTTGGAGTTTAGTAAACAAAAAACAGTACTCAAGATATTTCTAGTCTGTCCAATGTGAGCATGTGTGACAGGTGGTGCCTTCAAGTTAGGAAACATTATTATTATCCCATTTAATAGGCATGGAATTGCTATACATTGTCAAAGGCTTCTCCCAGGTAATCTGTCAGACAGTGAATAATTCAACGTGGGCTGTCTGTACCCTGAAGCTAAAATCATCTTTAAGAATGTGCCAGGAGGTGAATCTTGAGACTTCAGCCCTGATGTGCCAGGAAGCTAGGAATCCTCCTTGGCACATGCAAATGTTCTGCAATTCAAAGCCAAAATCCAAAGCTTGTGCCAGTGGAACTATTTCTGTTCTCCTCACTATGAAGAGGTTTGCTGAGATGCTCCAAAACTAAGGAGAAACAGAGCCCAAAGTATTTTTCCAGGTCCTAGGCTTGCTCACTGTTGGTTGAAACTGGATTAACCACACCAGCACCAGGACTGACTATTTCTTCCTTTCTCCCCTCTCATGACAGCATGAACCAGAACACCCATGTAATGGTCTATTATCTATAACTGTAAAAGCTGAAAATCTGAGGACTTGGCTGTATTCCTCCATGTTTCCAAAAACAAACTTTAAAATGAAAAGGCAGAGGTTTACTTTCAATAATGTGCTTTTGCACACATGCTTTGGAAGAAGCTGTTCCTAGTTATCTGAAGAAATTGAGGGATATTTTGACCAAGGGAGAAGAGTAGAAATAAACTCCCAAACTTCATAAGGTGACTAATCATTAAATTAGCACAAATCACCTGTCTGTAACAGGTATGTTTCATTTCAAATAAGTAACAGTGCTCCCAAAAAGGCAAAGGAAACTTTAGGTAAAACAAAACTACAAAATACTAAAAGATTACCACCTACTTTAAATTAATGTAAACATTATTTAATGCTATATATTTTAATGCAAAGCAATCACTTTGTGATTGTTAGTTCCCAAAGATGAGATTACCCTACTTTTTATCAGCAATTCCCAATTACACTTAAACTTCTAGAATGGAAAAAAAAATTCTCTTCTGATTTCCATTAGATCTAAAATTTAAACCCAAGTATTTTGTGTCATGCATCATCTGCAATAATAAAGTCTGTGGGTATCCAAATGCTGCCTAAATGACACCTCTACATGTTAGGTTACATTCGGATTTTTCCCCTTCTTTTATATCTGAATATCCCTTCTTGGTAACAATACGGCCTCCTTTCATCAACAAGCCCTAGACATTTTAGAAATATAAAGCAGTATCAATATCCCAGTATTGGGAAGACCTCTTGTCTTCCCAAAATTTGTGTACCTTTTTAAAACTTAAATAAATTAATGAATAAAAAAGAAAAATAAATTAATCTCTCTCACCTACCTTCATTTACACATCTATAAATAATAAAAGTTATGATAAATACAGCAGAAAAAATTCTAAATTTCCCATGAAACACAAGCTGCTGAGCAAGGTGATGCCTTTGTCACAAGATCTATTTCAGGACAGCATTGCATATGAATAGAAAAATGGACAGCTCTTTAAATGTCTATGAATAATCAATTGGAAAAACCTCATGGTTATGAATAAAATATATAAACAACAGATATCAGAGGCAGTGTGACAGTTTTGGTAAACTCTGAAAAAGGAAATTACTAAAATAGCAGATTAAAATGAGCAAATATATACCACCAGCACTAAAACATATGGAGCAAATCCTGCAATGTCCTCCATATTCTCATCAATCTCACCATTTGTTGATAGTAGTGAGTGAGCTGCATTTTGCTGTGGTAACCACTTGATCTTGTTTATTTTTTCTTCTATCTCCAAGCTCTTCAAATAATCAAATTCAGGTTCATGGCTCTGGAAGGTGCTGTAAACATTGTACTCCCCCTGATTGTAAGGCTCATTTTTACTCTGTGGAGAATAAGAACAAGAGAAATGTTGTTTGTGACAGCAATATATCTCCATCTCTTAGGAAAGGTGTATAAGTAGCCTTATAAATATAAAAATACTGAAAATTTAATTTAATTTCTCATTTAAAACATATTGACAGTTTTGTTTCAGCAAGAATGAAATTTCCTGTGTGTACTGAAACACTTAATATTAGAATTTTTGAAGAAATTTCAGGAAAGACTTCTATAAATGACACTGCAGATGGATGGATTTACAAATAGGACATAAAGGTAAGTGAAGGTATTGTTTTAAATGGAATGGGATCATCAGGTAAAGCTATTAAAACAAGGCAGAAGTAAAACAAAAATAACCTTCTTTTTTCTTATATTGAAATTTTGGAGCTTTGAAGCATTTTTATTTAGGACAGCAAACCTACAAGCTAAAAGTCCTTACTTTTTCACTTCCTCTCTAAAGAGGTGACATGCTGTTTTACTGAATCTCGAGATTATAAACAAGTCTGTTAATTCAATTCAAATAAAGTATTAAAAATTAAGCCAGGTTTAATCAAGCTATTAATGACTACATTGGTAACCCACATACCTCAGGTTCCCTTTGGAATATAACAACTCGACCCCCCTTGTCACCAGTAGCCAGCAGTTCTCCAGTGTGGTTGAACTCAACTGTGGAAATAATATCAGCTGGAGGAAGAAAGAGAAAAAAGGCAGATTTTAGACTGCTGCTACAACATGAAGTCACTGGAAATAGCAGGCACTCCACAAAAAAATACAACAAATGAGAGATTTGAAGGAATACAGATGAATTCACTAATGCAAAGAGGCTGCATGCCATTACACTCTAATGAAAAAGGTGCAAACATTAAAAAGGCAAATTTCTGTTTGTAGCACATCTGCAGTTTGGGGAGGAAAAGCTCTCTGGAGAGGATGTGCTTCAAGAAGAGCCATCTTTGGTGGCTATGAAGTTTTTGTCAGTACTGGCCAAGAACAAAACTGGCCTCCTGCTATAGGCTCTAGGAAGGACCAATATAACATCAGTTCTCTTGCATGTATTATTTATTCTACAACCTTTCTAGTGAACATAACCCCCTAGCATTAGACTTCTCAAATATGTGTTTGAGTCAAGAATGCAAAAAAAGTACGTGCAGCCTGTCCTACTGCTGAGGAACGAAGGCAAACCAGAAGTGTTCACTGTGCAGTGCTGGCAAGAGCCCTTTCTAATCACTGTTTTCAGAAAATCATTTCAGCGCCATAAAAATGTGTCATCAGAAGACAAAAAGAATCTCAGTCCCTCTTTTCCTGATTTTCAACAACTGCCTCTCCCTAAGCAATTTCATCAGTTTAAACAAGAAACCTCATCAAAACCTGAGGCCAGTCTTGAGCACAAATTACTACACGTCAGGATGAGAGGGAGAAAGAGGCTCTAGGAGCTAAAGAACTGCTTCTTCTGTTTGAATGACAGTACATGCTAGAATCATAATCTGCAGTTAATCCTACACTATTAGCATAATTTGAATTAAAATGCCTAGTGCAATAGTAAATTAAGAAACCATCATATATACAATCACAGGAAAATGCAGGGTATTACTCAGAGATTGCATGTATGAATCCTCTATAATGATCAGTATTCACTCATCAGAAACATGGGCCACATTTTGGAAGCGTCAGTAGTTAGGAGCTCCCCTTTAGGCATAAAAAGCTGCACTTCCCAAACACGTTCATCATCCATCAGCTTATAGTGAGAACAATGAAGTGGCAGTGGGCTAAGCTCTTTTGAAAACCTAGCCCCAAATGAGTTCACAGAAATTCAAAGGAATTGAAATAACAAGTGGATGTACCATTTACTTGATACATTTTATGAATTGAAAACATCTGTTCCTATTATTCTTTTAATAAACTAGCAGTTTGGTGTTAGAAAGCTTCTGTTGCCAGTAGCTCTCACAGCCATCCAAAAGCCGAATTCTTACTCAAACATTACAAACTATTTACCATCTAAAAAAGGAAAACTTTGCTCCAATCACAGTAAAGAACGTATCTTTGCATTTTTTTAAACAAACCTTACCCATCAGATTCTTCTAAGTCAAACCAACATTTCTCCTTTTTTTTCCTCCACTACTCCACATATAAAGGAGGAAAGCGGCATCATACATGGATGTGTAGACTTTGTGAAAAATGAAGACTTAGAGTATTTTGGGTCTGAACCCAAAGCTTCTGAAAGGTAATGGCATTTGATTTTTATGTGGACTTCCACAGACTACATATTTCACAGGTAATAACTACAAAAGCCTGAGAATTATCAAAATATAAGAAAAGGACAGAGACTCTGGTTACGTTTCACGATGCTCTGGGGTTTGCAATGGGCTGAGTTTGATGTCAAAAAAAAAAAAA